>WBNM01028912.1:44704-57422 GCA_013399055.1 Ramphastos sulfuratus | reverse complement strand
CCGCGTATCCCCATTGTCCATGCCCCGGGGGTGGGGGGGAACAAAGTGGGAGGGACCGGAGACCCCGCACTGTCGCCATGCCCGGGGTGCCCGGCTCTACCGGCGGCTCGGGGGGCTCCGGGGGGGGCTCCGGGTGCGGCCGGGTGGAGCGACACCCTCCCCCCCAGCATCCNAGGGACAGGGACAGGGATAGGGACTCCCGCCCCCGTAGCCCCGTCCTTCGAAGGCCCCGGGGGCTGGCGGCGGGGAGACAAAGGAGGTGGGAGGCAGNGCGGGGGCCGGGGCCGGGGCCGGTGGCGGTGCCGGTACCGGAGCTGTCCAGTGCTGAGGGCGCCGGCCCGGCCCCGCCATGCCCCGTTCCTTCCTGGTGAAGAAGCTGAAGGCGGAGGCGTTCCCGGCTACCGGGGCCCCCGCACCCCCTTACACTCCCCTGGAACCCCCCTACGCGCTGCCCGGCCCCGCCACCGGCGATGGTGAGTGCGGGAATGAGGGATCCGGGGACGGGGGGACCCCGCCGCTATTGTGTGTGAGCCTCACTGAGGGAGCTCAGAGAAGGGGCGGGGGGATGCGGGGCAGGACGAGGCAGGGGACCCCGCGTTGTGTCCTGCAGCCGAGGGGGTGCAGTGAGGCGGTGGGAAGCAGGAGCGGGCGGTAGGGTCACTCGTCCTCGCCTTGGCCCCCGCTCCGGGGCCAGCGGCCGAAGTTGATCCTCGGGGAAGCATCCACTGCGTGACAGCGGCAGCCCCCGTGGGCCCCCCACGCTCTCCTCCCCCCCCCCCCTCCGCCTCCCGGGGGGCAGCGAGGCCAGTTCCTTCCCACGACAAGTTGGGTTCTTTTGGGGCTGCGTACGAAGCAGGCGGTCTGGGGGGCAGGCGGGGGAAGCCAGAGCCTCGCCGTGCCTGCGGGTTTCATTGTTCGCAGCGGTGCCCCGAGCCCCCCCGGGAGCAGGCGGGGGAGAGGCGGGGGCAGCCCCCTCCCCGCAACGCCGGGAGAGGTGCGAAGAGCTGGGCTTGGGGGGTTCCCGCAGCCCCGTCCTACCAGGAGATACTAGGGAGGACTCTGAGGGTCCCCCAGCTTCGGCAGAGACCCCCGAATGGGCTCAGGGACAGCCTGAAAGAGGGGGTCGGGAGGTGAGGGGGGTCCATTCTGGCTGCTCGGGGAGCGGGAGGTTGAGCTGAATGCAGGAATGGGCCTGATCCAGCCATGCACAAGCCAACATTGTCCCACCGCTGCGGTCTTGTCCCCCCTTTTCTACCTCTCCTCACTCCTTGGTAGGTTTTCTGTGCTGGGAGCAGGACCGTGAGAGCGGGGAGGTGTGTGTGGGGGGGTCCTCTGCTTCCTCCCCCCTCAACATCAGGAGCCGAGAGCCGGTGGGGGAGGGATGTGCTGCAGCTGGGCAGAAGCTGCCGACGCTGCTCTCCTGGAAATAACCTTGCTGCATGCTCGGAGGCAGCGTGAGAAATTGCTGAGCAGGGCGCTTTCTGCACAGCCCGCGCTGTCAGCACCGAGCGGGGAGGACGGGGGGGGCCCAGTTCTACTCCTGCCGCTCAGCCCCCTCCCCACTGCAGGCACCCCCGGGCTGCACGGGACAAACGGCAGCAGCCCCTCAGCCTGGGCAAGGGGGTCTCATGAGTGGGGGGAGGGGAGATGGCTTTAGGGGATGCTTGGCTGCATTGAGGTTGGGGCTTCCGTGCTGCTCCAGTGGTGCGAACGGGTGAGACTGGCCCGGGTACCGATGCAGACCCCTGACAGCCCCCACTGCCACCAACAGCAGGGACACGGTCTCTAACGGGACAAGGCAGAAGACCACCGGGACTAATGTGGGGGTCCTGGGGGTGGCAGAATGTCCCACAGGGTCACTGGTTTGGCAGGGAGAGAGCTGAGCTGCTCCTCCTGAGGTGACCTTCATGTGCCAGCACAGAGGGACAGGGATACCCGCGAGGATACCCACACAGAGACCACTCTGTCACGGGTCGGGGGTCCCTTACTGGGAGCCGGGCCGTGAGCAGATCAATGTCACACAGGGGTGACACTGCTGGAATAGCACCTGAGCCCTGTTCCACGCCTGAGGCGCCCGTGGGTCCCTCTTCCGGGCAGGAGCCCAGGATCCCGGTGCTGCTGGCTTCTCCATCCCCGGGGAAGAGCCCCCGCGGGGGGAGGTGAGGGCCCTTTCCCAGCCCCTTTTCTGAAGAAGGAAGCCTGGGGCAGCCTCCTTCCCCCTTGTCCCAGCTGGTCCGGGTTTGGGGAGGCAGGAGGCGCCGGAGCAGAGCTCGGTGCCGGTGCTGCCCCGGTGAACAATGAGGCACCGACAGCTGCCTGGCGGCAAATGGCCTCCGAGGGTTGTCCGCAGCCGGGGCAGCGGAGCCGGCACAGGACGGGCGCAGCTGAGCGTCCCACAGCTCCATTCCCAGCTCCCACTCAAGGCAGTCCCGCGAGATGGCATCCATCCTGCCAGCAGATGTGGACAGGACCTGGGGCAGACAAGGCAGCTCCACTGCTTGGCAACAGCCCGAGTGGGAACAGGGACTGTGTGCCACGGGAGCAGCCCCAGTTCTGCACCCACGATGGGCATTTTCGGCTTGTAGCTTGTCCCTGTCTGCTACGGACTCGGACCAGAGGGACAGTAAACCCACTGTGCCATCCCTGTAGGGTACCTCCAGCACTGCCTGGCACCTGCCGGCTACGACACCGACAAGAAGCAGGGTCTGCCGCCGCCGCCACCGGACCCGGCCTACGCACCGGGCCACGAGGAGTACAGCGACCCCGAGAGCCCCCAGTCCAGCTTTTCTGCCCGCTACTTCAACGGGGAGGCGGCGGTGACGGACAGCTACTCCATGGATGCCTTCTTCATCACGGACGGGCGGTCGCGCCGGCGCAGCGAGAGCCAACGCCGCGGCGGCAGCCACCGTCACTCCTGCCCCGAGTGCGGCAAGACCTACGCCACCTCTTCCAACCTCAGCCGGCACAAGCAGACCCACCGCAGCCTGGACAGCAAGATGGCAAGGAAATGTCCCACGTGTGGCAAGGCTTACGTCTCCATGCCCGCCCTGGCCATGCACGTCCTCACCCACAACCTCAAGCACAAGTGCGACGTGTGCGGCAAAGCCTTCAGCCGGCCCTGGCTGCTGCAGGGCCACATGCGCTCGCACACCGGGGAGAAGCCCTTCGGCTGCTCCCACTGCGGGAAAGCCTTCGCCGACCGCTCCAACCTGCGCGCCCACATGCAGACCCACTCGGCCTTCAAGCACTTCAAGTGCAAGCGCTGCAGCAAGACCTTCGCCCTCAAGTCCTATCTCAACAAGCACTACGAGTCCGCCTGCTTCAAGGGCTCCGAACACAGCTGTGCAATAGGGAACTAGCCCCTCACAGCCCCCTGTGGCACATCCCCGGCCCCAGCCCTCTTACCACCCCTATTGCCATCCCCATCTCCATCCCCGTCTTTGTCCCTATCCCCGTTCCCATCCCCGTTCTTATTCTCATCTCCTCCTTCCCCAATTCCATCCCCATCCCCATTCCTTCTGCTATCCCCAACCCACATCCCTGTCCCCTTTCCCACCCCATCCTCATCCCTATCCTCATCGCCGTCCCCATCCCTTCCTCATTCCCATTCTTATCCCAGTTCCAGTCTCCAGCTCGGTCCCGGTCCCCGTGCCAGCACTCCCGCAGCTGCAGCCGGCCGCGCGTTGTGGCCGTGCCGTAGCTAGAGGTCACACCCCCCCCAGACTCACCCCCAGCTCTCCTCGGGAAGGGTTGGATCCAGCTGGGTCCACAGCAGGACCCAGTTCCTTGCCCACAGGTCCCTGAGCCCCCTCGCAGCCAGGCAGGTCTCTCTGCGGGGGTCTCACCCGGGCACCTCTTCCAGATCCAGGAGAGACTTTCCTCCCCCAGCTCGTGACTTTCACCTCCTCTATTTATTTAATTTATTACTATTATTTATTTAGAGCTGCTGCTTCTCCCCCCGGGGGATCCCGAGGGAGAAAAGACACTTTTCTGCTCCCCCCAGGAGCAAAACCTCACCTTGACCTTGACACTGATGGGACCATGGGCTGGGTGCTCCTTCCGGCTCGGAGGGACTGACGGACGGGACGGCTGTCAGGAGGCTGTCAGACACCCCCCGGAGGCTGGGCTCCCTGCAGCCCACCACTCTGGGGCACCCTGAAGCCCCCTTACCCAGCACAGTCCCATGGGACATAGCCCCATGGTACCGTGCTCACGCTGGAGCTGCACCTGTGCAGCCCCGGAGTCAGGGAAAGAGAGAGGGGTGCCCGGCTGCGACCCGCAGGGCACGTGTGTCCCTGTGGCACCCAGCTTGGCCAGGCACACCTGGCCCCTGCCACGGCGATGGGCTGGGGAACAGCTCCCCCCGGGCAGGTGCAGCCCCCCTCGCCGTGCATACGGCCAGGCTGGCAGCTAGGCTGGAGACCCAGCCTCGTGGAAGCACCTGAACCCCCAAATGTGCNACCACCCCCCCAGCCTGCGCTCAGGAGGAGGGGGCCAGCGTAGCCGTAAAGTTTAGGTGAGTCTATTTAAATGTTCTTATTTATATTATTTATAACTTCTGCTTTTCACTATTTATTTGCCAAGACTGGCAGGGCCGTGCCAGCGCTGGCTTGCAGGAGGTGGCAGAGCCGCAGCAGAGCCGCCGTGCCCGGGACGCAGCCACGGTGACACAGACGGGGACAGGACCCCGAGAGCGGACCGTGTGGTGGGCACGGAGGCAGGAGGGCATGAGCTGGCGCCCTTATAAGCCCTCCCCAAAAGGCAAAGCCTTTCTCATTCGTCTTCCTCGCTGCCGCAGGCTCCTGCTGTGCCCCCCGCCCCGTGCCAGCCCGGTGGGGACAAATCAGCCGTTCTATGCAACCTCCCTGCGGAGCATCCCCGCACCGGCCCCCGAGCGAGCGGCATTCCCGGAGCGGGGCCCGACCCGCGCCTCCGCTTCCTACCTCGGGCCACCAGCTGCCACGGCCCCATCACCCCGTGCCAGTCCCCGACACCCTCGGGTTCCAGCCTGGCACCTCACGGGGCCGCACTCGCGTACCCCGCACGTCTTCCTGCGCTGTCTTCCTCCCTGCACCGTCTTCCTCCCGCCGCCTCGGTGCCCGTGTTGCCGTGGCTTGCGGTCTCGATGCCTCCAGGGGACGTCCCTGGCACCATCTTCCTCCTGCTGCCTCGATGCCCACGTTGCCACAGACACAGCTCGTGGGCTTGTCATCTCCCTGGGACATCTCCAGCACCGTCTTCCTCTTAGTGCCCATCTTGCCATGGCTTGTGGGATTGAAGCCTCGTGGGGCACCCCTGGCACCATCTTCCTCCCACCACTTTGGTGCCCACATTGCCATGCCCGCAGCTCGTGGGCTCAACACTTGCCAGGGACACCCATGGCACTGTCTTTCTCTCCATGTTTGTGCCACCGACACCCATGGGCTTGATGCCTCCTGAAGACGTCCCTGGCACAATCTTCCTCCCATCATCTTGTTGCCTGTGTTGCCCTGTCTCGCGGGCTTAACGTTCTCCCGGGGGCATTCCCGGCACTGTCTTCCTCTTGGTGCCAGTGCTGCCATGGCTCACACGTTCAATCCCTCCCAGGGATGTCCCTGGCACCATCATCCTCCCACCGCCTCGGTGCCCTCATTACCACAGCTCACAGGCATGACACCTCCCAGTGACATCCTTGTCACGGTCCTCTCTGCCATGGCACTGTGCCCACGCACCCACACCCCACGCAGGGTAAAAAGCATTACCCCCCCAGCCACCACGCAGGTACCCACCAGCGAGGACGCAGCAGTTGAGGTTCTCCCCGCCGCGCCCGCAGCACTGGTAGCACCGCGTCCCTCGGGCGGGCGGGCACAGAGCGGGCACCACGCCTCTGCCCCTGCCCGTACTGTAAATAGCAGATACTACAGCAATAATTTTCCGTGCATGATAGATTTTTTTCTGCCAGGTTTTGTACTCTGCCAGGTTTCGTACCAGTCAGACCAGACGAGTCTGCTGGGGACCCGGCTGCCCGCAGTATTACTTGTAACGCGATTCAGGGATATAAAAGGGATTTCTGCCACTAACTCTGTGTCCTGGGGCATTTGTGCTGGCACTGGTGGGCGGCGGCATGAGAGCCGCGGGTCTGGGAGCCCATCCTGCCGTGGGATGGGGCAGGAAGCTGGGACAGGGAACCTGGGACAGGAGCATTGTGAAAAATTCCTCTGCCCCACACCAAGGGATGGAGATGCCTCAGCAGCCAGCTGGGAATGGGGCATTTGATGTATCCGGAACGCCCAGTGCTGCCCACTCTGCTGTACCAGCCCCAGCAAATGGCGGGCAGCAGCCAGACGACCCCCTGCCGTGGTGAGCAGTAGGTTGGCAGTGCCGCCCTGCTTGTGAAAGTGCCAGGAAGGCTGCGAGTGGCAGCAGATCACTGACCTGGAAGTAAAGTGCCGTGTGAAATCCCAGCGGTGGAGTGGAGAGCCTAGCGGGCAGCCTCGGGGGTGCCCAGCCATGCCCAGGCACCCCCAGCCTCATTATTGCATCCCATGGGAAGGGTTGGGTGAGGGGGTTTTGTTTGGGCTGATGCCACGTTCACACCCACTTGGAGTCGTGGCACAACTCGGAAGTGTGAGAGCAACCTGGCACCAAAACCTCATCCTGGAGCCTCACAAACACATCCCTGATTGCCATTAGCCCTCACATCGGGCAGAGAGTCGCCCATTGTGCCCACTGCCATCAAGTCAGGGCTGGGGACCCACCGTGCCCCCCCCAGGAGCCAGTGTGATGGGATGGAAGCAGCTGTCTGCTGCCATCACAGCCCCACTGCAGAGCCAGGCTGCCCTGGCTGTAGTAGCTGGTGGGGTGGGAGACCCAGTTCTTGCCCATTTGGGACTGGTCACTGGGTGCTTCTCTGCCATTTCAGACTGGCATCTGCGAGCTTCTCCACCATGTGGGGCACTGGTCTGAAGATGTGACCTAGAAAGATCCAGGGCTGGAGCATGGTGACGCTCACCCAGCCGTGGAACATTGATGCTTCACTGCTTAGCTCCAGGGCTGGTTCATGCCACCTCTTCCTGACCCCATCACGTCAGCCTGGCAGGGAGGAGACTGTGGGACAGGGACACGCTCCTGCGGGCACATCCCAGCACCCCACTGAGATGCCACAGGCAGATCCTTCATAGCCCAGCACGCCAAGTGGGATCAGAGACCCCCGGGCAGCCCAGAGCGGGGGGTCAGGATGGTCACACACACACACCCCTCACCCCCCCATCACGCCTCAGCCTCCGCATGCCGATGGGCGTCCCGCTGGGACGGAGAGCTGAGGGCATCCCTGGTCACAGCCTCGGCAGAAAGGAGAGGAGCAGGCAGGAGGCCAAGCCGCGCTGGCACCCGTCCCGGCAGCCTGTCCTGCCCCTTCACTGTGACTCTGCAAAACGGCGGGGCGGTGGCAGTGACGATGACGATGGCCGGGCCAGGAGGAAGTAGAGGGGCTCGGCTGGGCTGGGCACTGCTAGGGGTGGACAGACGAGTCCAGCCAGCCGGGCGGGAGGAGGGACGAGGTCAGCTGCCAGCCATGGCTGAGGCTGAAGATGGCAGCATCCACACGAAGCACATCGGGACTGTGCACAACGTGCCCATGGACGTCCTGATCCGGCCCATCCCTTCGGAACTCGATGCGGGCAAGGTGCAGAGCCTGATGCAGACCCTCCAGGTGAGCACAGCCTTGATGGCCCTTGGAGTTTTGGGGGGCAAAACTACCCTAGAACCCACCAATGCCACCCACTTCTGGCACTCTGGCACCCACCCATGTCAACCTGGCACCCACTCCTGGCACTCTGACACCCAACTGTGCCACCCTGGCACCCACTCATGTCAACCTAGCACCCGCCCCTGGCACCACGGTACCTGCTCTCATCACCCCAGCACCCACCCGTGGCACCCCGGCGTCCACCTGTGGCAACTCAGCACCCACCCTTCTCACCAAGAGAGCCACCAGTGCCACCCTGGCATCCAGTCCCATCATGCCAGCACTCACTGGTGCCACCCCGGCACCCACGGGGAAGCTGGCAGCACTGAGGCTCGGCCACACTCTGGTTCGGGGGTACCGGGGGGTGCGTTGCTCCTGAGGCTCTCTCCCTTGGCAGGAGGAGCCTGAGCGGGTGCCCCCCATCGATGTGCTGTGGGTGAAGGGCAGCGAGGGGGGCGATTATTTCTACTCCTTCGGGGGCTGCCACCGCTTCGCCGCCCACCGGGCGCTCAACCGTGAGACCATCCCTGCCAAGATCATCCCGTCCACCCTCAGCGACCTCCGCACCTACCTGGGCTCCTCCACGCCCCCCCTGCGCTAACCCGGGGGCCCGGAGGAGACCCGCAACCTCCCCGTCCTGCAGCGCCACCACTCCCCTCAGACCCCATTCCAGTGGATCCCCGTGAACCCCCCGGTGGGGACGGTACCAGGGTACGCGGGCCCTGGGGAGGGTCCCTGCGGAGCTGGGGTCTCTCCGTGTCCTTCCGGTCGGGCTGGGGTCCGGGGCTCTCTCGCTGAGACCAGGAAGATTCCAGGGAGGTGTGGCGCGGTGAGGTCAGAAGGTGGCGCTACTGTGCCGCGCTGCGCCGCCACAAACGGCGGGGACCGGGAGGGACCGGGATGGGATGGAGCGGGGAGACCGGGAGGGACTACTGCGGGGATGGAGGGGGAGGGACCGGGTTAAACCGGAAGGGACCGGGATGGATTGGGAAGGGATATACCAAGAGGAGACGGACCGGGAGGGACTGGGATGAGATGGGATAAGATGGAATGGACTGGGACAGAATGATTCAAATGGGAATGGCTCAACCGGGCCGGGCCGGGCTAAACCAGGGCATGGCTGAACCGGGACAGGCTGAACCGGGATGAGATGGGCTCAACTGGGGCACAACCAGGACGAGCTGAACCGGAGCACAGCTCAACCCAGATGGGCTGAACCGGGACAGACCTGGCTGAACCGGAGCACGACTCAACAGGGAGCGGCTGAACCGGGACAGGCTGAACTGGGGTAGACTGGAACTGGGCCATGTCACAGCCCATCCAGGGCACGGCTGAACCGGGAAGGGATGCAGGCAAACCGGGACATGGCTGAATCGGGACACAGCTGAACCAGGAGGGACCACGGCCAACCACAGACCTCCCCCAACGACCCTGGGGTCACCCTATGCCTGG
This sequence comes from Ramphastos sulfuratus, assembly GCA_013399055.1. Taxonomy (NCBI): domain Eukaryota; kingdom Metazoa; phylum Chordata; class Aves; order Piciformes; family Ramphastidae; genus Ramphastos; species Ramphastos sulfuratus. The sequence goes on along the minus strand of WBNM01028912.1, from coordinate 48,244 downwards.
GTCAGGAGGACCCTGGCCTATGCCTGCCCCCTGGACACATCCTGTGGTCCCCATCTCCATGAGAGACGTCTCCAAAATGGTGTATTGGGGACATTAAATCCCTCTGGAATAAAGGCAACAGAACCCTCATGGTTCTGGGACCTGGGGCTGGGGGCAGGTATGCAGCAGTGTGGCATGGCATGGAGTGGAGGCTGGCATCTATGAGAACAGTGACTGTGGGTACACAGGAGAGGGACAGATGCTGTGCTGGGGATAAGCAATGTTCTGGAGGATGGATCATAGAGTCACAGCATGGCAGGGGTTGGAAGGGACTTCGGAAGATCATCAAGTTCAACACTCTGCCAAAGCAGGATCCCCTAGGGCAGGTCACACAGATACTGACAGCATCCCTGTGGAGAAGGACCTGGGGTGCTGAGGGGTGAAAAGCTGGAGGTGAGTTGGCACCATGCAGTGCCAGCCCAGGCCCAGCTTTGTCCTGGGCTGATCCTCAGCAGCAGGGGCAGGGAGGGGATCCTGCCCCTCTGCTGCACTCTGCTGAGACCCCAACTGCAGTGCTGGAGTCCTCAGCACAGACAGGGACCTGTTGGAGCAGGGCCAGAGGAGGTCACAGCAGTGCTGGCAGGGCTGGAAGGGCTCTGCTGTGAGGCCAGGCTGAGAGAGTTGGGCTTGGGCAGCCTGGAAGAGAGAAGGCTCCAGGGAGAGCTTCTGGTGGCCTTGCAGTGCTCAAAGGGGATAGCTGGGGACAGACTTTTGAGCAAGGACAGGACAAGAGGGGACATTTTGAGCTAAAAGAGAGAGAGTCAGAATGGAGAGAAGGGAGAAATATTTTGCAGAGGGTGAGGAGAGCCTGGCCCAGGTTGCCCAGAGAGGTGGGAGCTGCCCCATCCCTGGCACCACTGAGGTTAGGTTGGTTGTGGCTGAGAGCAACCTGTTCTGGTTGCAGATGTCCCTGAGGACTGCAGGGGAGTTGGACTGGATGAGTCTGAAAGGTCCCTTCCAACCCAAACCAGTCTGGGATTCTCTGACTCTGTGCTGTGCTGTGTTCAGATCTTCTGCCAGACCACACCAACACACAGCTGGACTCAGGACCAGCTCAGGCCCAGCTGTGGGAGCTGAGGCAGCCCCACCAGGCTGGGATCCCATCACTCCTGCCACATCTTCACCCCGCCTGCAGGTTGGAAAAAAAAACACCCTGAGCATCCCTCAGGCACCTCAGCATCCCTCTGGAGCAGGAATTTCAGTCCAGGGAGAAGAATGGACATTGACTCACTCCACCACACCAACCGTCAGCAGCAGGACTGGGACAGGAACCATGGCTGGACCCTTCTGCCCTTGTTTTTACCTTTTCAATCATCCTCCCTGGATGGATCCCAACCTCCCAGAGCAGGAATGGGATGAGGGAAAGAGTTGCTGTGCTGGAGCCTCCCTCCGGCCCCTTCCCTCACGTCTGCAAAGGAAGGGGCCTGAGGGAGACTCCAGCACAGCAGAGCTCCTTGTGCCATATCAAAGCCACTTTCCACCAGGAGGAAGCCCTGCAAGTGCTCGTGGAGAGTGCAGCACTCCCCAATGGGTCATAAATTTCTCCAAAGAATTGTGGCGTGCTAAAAAGTTTCCTCTTGTTAAAGGAGCTGGGAAGAGGGGGAGGCGGAGGGAAGGGAGGAAGTGGCAGCTCCCGATGTAACATCATCAAGGTGCCCTCAAATAGGTGAGGCAGGGCAAGGGATTGGGTTTTGGGTGGGTTTGGGGTTGTTCTCCCAGTGCTGGGCATCTTCTTGCACTTTCTCCCTGTCTCCTTTTGGGGGTTGTGTCCCTTAATAAAAAAGGGGAGTTGGATGTTGGCAGCTGAGCAGAGCTGGGACCCCACGAGTGGGGATGGAGGAAAGCTGCCCAGATCCTTCAGTCTCCTCTCCCTGCACCCACCTCGGGGCTTATTCCAGCTGGGAAAACCACTTCCAGCTTCCCATTCCCTGTAAACTGTGGCAGGATGCCTATGCCAACCCCACCAGTGCCCTGCTCCCAGGGGTTGGTGACACCATCTAGGAGCCAGGACAAAGCCACTACGTCCAAAGGGCTGGGCACTGGGTTTGACCCAGCAGGGGGCTCCGGTGCTGGTGGGCACATCCCCGGTGCTGCCAACATGAGGTGGTCCCTAGCAGGCATTACCAGTGCCACAAACCCTTGGCTGGCAAGGGAATGGGGTCTCACCAGAGGCAGCTCCATCCGCCCGTCTGTCCCTCCACCTGTCCCCCTTCCCTCTGCCTGACCCGCGGGGGTCTCCGGTGTCACCGGCTGACAGCCGATCCCGGCTGCCTCCAATCCATTCGTTCCGGGGCAGGAACAAAGGAGCTTTGTGGGCTCCCCGCTCCCAGCCCAAGCTGGCCGGGGTTGGGGGGGGGGTCCCAGCTCCGGAACTGGGACAGACTTGCCCATGTGACAGGCGTGTAATGCCTTCCAGACCCGCACCCCCGCCTGCAGGTACGGCCGGCAGGGCCGAGGGGGCCTGGGGCTGTCCTCACTGCTTCTGGGGACCCACTGGGACACCCCCTAGCACAGCCCCCGCCCCGAGGTGGGGCAGGCAGAGACCTCTCTTAGAGCCACCTTTCATGATGCTCCCCAAAAAGGTTCCACAACAGCTCACAGTCCCTCTGAGCCCACCCTGCTGTTCCTCCCTACCCAGGGGGGCTCTGGGATGCTCCCCTAAAAGGTTCCACAACAGCTCACAGTCCCTCTGAGCCCACCCTGCTGTTCCTCCCTACCCAGGGGGGCTCTGGGATGCTCCCCTAAAAGGTTCCACAACAGCTCACAGTCCCTCTGAGCCCACCCTGCTGTTCCTCCCTACCCAGGGGGGCTCTGGGATGCTCCCCTAAAAGGTTCCACAACAGCTCACAGTCCCTCTGAGCCCACCCTGCTGTTTCTCCCTACCCAGGGGGGCTCTGGAGGTTCCCCCCAGGTTTACTGGTCTCTGTGTGGAAAAGCAGGGTAGCCTCCCCCCCTCCTTGGCTTGAGACCCCATCCCAGTGGGAAGCGGCTGGGCTCGGATGCTGCAAGTGTCCAGCCAGTCAGGGAAGAGCTCTCTAAGCTCATCTGCAACAGGGCTGTGGCCCCAAAACTGGGGAGCTGGGGATGAAGGGGTCAGTCCTGGGGGCATGCCTGTGCCAGGGGGGCTGTGGGGTGTGGGGCCAGGCAGCACCCTTGGGGGAGGTCTCAATGGGATGGGTAGAGAGAGATGGGATATGATGAGATGGGATGAGATGGGATGGGACAGGATATGATGAGGTGAGTGGGATGGATATGATGGGATGGATAGAATGGAACAGGATGAGATGGGGTGGGATGGAGGGGATGGGATATGATGGGATGGATGGAATGGGACAGAGAATGATGAGATGGGATATGATGGGATGGGTACAATGGGATGGATAGAAAGGAAGAGGATGAGATGGAATGGGATGGATGGGATGGGATATGATGGGATGGAGTGGATAGGATGGGATGGGATGGGATGGGAAGAGATGGAGTGGGATGGGGATGGGATGGGAA
>WBNM01028912.1:6750-44647 GCA_013399055.1 Ramphastos sulfuratus | reverse complement strand
GATGGGAATGGGGTGGGATGGGATGGGATGGGTCAATCCAGTGGGGCTCAGCAGGGTCAGCCTGGTGTCCTGGCCACCACATGTGCTGCTGTTGCCGCGGGTCTGGAATGCATTTGCCTCGCTGGCAGCGATGTTTTCCCAGCAGGGCCCGAGCGGCCTCGGGGGCTGGGGGCAGCCCTGGCCCCCAGCCCATCTGCTCCCTGTTTATTTTCTTACACTTAAGTATCACCTCACAGATAAACACTCCCCGGAGCGGGAGGCATGGGGCAGGGGGGGGAACATTTCCCTGCCAGCAGATGCAAGACTCAGCCCTTGGGGTGCTCAGCACCCCAAATCCAGAGATGTCCCCACAATTGCCACCCTGCTCTTTGGGGGTGTCTGATGGCTTGTGCTGAGCTGACCCATGCAGGGTCCTGTGCACCCCATGTCCACTATGAGTGCCTGACTCTCTGTGCCAGGACGTCATCTCTCAGCCCATGCCCACTTTGTTTGGCTGGATCAGCTGGGAAAGCCCTGGTGCCAAACACAACTCTGTCCTGGCACACGCCTGGCTGAGTCAGACCCGAGGTGTTGTGTCAGGGGGCGCAGGCACGGGGGCACTCATCCTGTCCCCCACGCTCAACGGGCAGCACAGGAAAGCCCAGCTGGTGCCACACAGGCAGCAGCATCCGCAGGCAGCTGGACAGGCAGGAGCCAGCAGCGTTCCGGCAGCATTCCCTGCTTCCCATGGCTCCTTCTGCTCTCCTGACTGCGAATGATGGCTCCTTCTGCCCACTCCCTGTGCCAGGCACGGCAGGGTGATGGTCACACCCTGACCCCTGCCAGCCTGGGGAGATCTCTGCCTCAAGAAGGTGGTAGCAGTTGCGGTCTGCCTGGCACACAGAGGTGGTCTGCCTGTGCCAGCACAGGCATGCACACACACAGGCACACACACACCTGTGCACAGCCCACACTCACATGTGTCTGTGCACACACACATGGATACCCACACACACCTGTGATCACACAGGGATGGATGCCCACACTTGTGCACAGCTCACACCCTGCACACGGGCACACCTGGGCACGCCCACGCACACACATGCACACATGTGATTGCTCCACACCTCACCTCTCCAAAGCCTGCTGCTCCTCCCCTACCCATGTCCCATCCTCCCCCACAGCAGCACAGTCCACCAGCACCCCAAGCCTACCTGTGCCCCCCCAAAACACCCCAGGGAGGTTCGACTGGGCCTCAGGATGGGGTCTCTTCCCCTGCACCCCAGCCAGTCCCTGTCAGCTGGTGGCCATGTGTGGGGTGGCTACAGCTGAGTACACAGCCCCTGCCATCCGTCTTGCCTCCTGTCAGGGGGCTGCTGTGCCCGCCCCCCCCCCCCCCCCAGCTCCAGCCTAGCAGGATGCAGGGGTGGGAGTGGGGTGAGAGTGGGGGCTCCCCTCTCTGCACAGGCACCTGCCTGCTCCCTGCCTGCTCCTCACCTGCCATGCCAAGGGTTTGCAAAACCCCAACCCTGCCCTGGGCATCTCTGCAGGGGTGGAAACAGTCCTCTGTCTATGCCTGGGCAGGGGCCATTGCCAGGGCCAGGAGAGGGTTGGTCTCCTCGGTAGGGACTGCTGCTCAGCGTGGTGACGGAGGAGGCAGGGAACGCGTCTCCCATGGCAGTGTGGACACCTGGAGCAGCCCTGCAGGCCCCCAGCCCCAGCAGGACCTCCGGCCCCTGCCGCGGCCCTCTGCCCCCCACTGTGTGATTTACAGGCTCTGCGCAGGCGGCCAAATGGGGAAGGAAAACAGGGCAGGGGGGTCCCGCAGCTCAGAGGGAGAGAGGCCATTTGCTCACAGTTGGTGGGATGGGAGGCAGTGAACTGGTGCCAGCGCAGATGAGCACAGCCAACCCTGCCGTGGTCCCAGCAGAGACAAAACTTGGCACACACCAAGAAAGCCCTGGAGGGGACCCACTGGCCCAGGAGCCACATCATGAGGTACAGTCCTGCAGCCATGGGGCTTTGGCTGTGGGGCACAGTGGCATGTGATGCCAACCCATCCCACAGCCCCCAGCCCACCTCCCCTCTGTAGACCACCACACGCTGGCATTCACAATGTGCCTGCTGCGTCCTTCGGCCACCATCCCAGCCCCCAGCCAGCAAGCCCCTGAGCTGTCTCTTTTTTCCTCTTTAGCTGAAGATTCTTCCTCTCATTCTGGGCTGATGGCCAGATGTGGATACAGCTGGCACAAGTTGGCACTGTGGCTACCACCAGGTCCCAAGGCTGTGTCCCCAGCAGCCCTGGGGCCATCTGCTGGGAACTGGGTCTTGCTTTCCATGTGCCTTGGCTGCCTGACCTTCCATGCCCGGAGCATCCCTGAGAGCCATTCACCTCTGCCCGCGGCAGCCGAGGAGGAAGGCAGGCAGGAAACCTCCACTGCTCACCCTCCCGCCTGCTCTCGGGATGCCAGGTGTGGGGTGAATGCAGAGCAGGACCCGCACAGACCTCCCTGGTGAGGAGGAGCAGGGGGTGGCCATTGCCTGTGGCATTGGGTGCCCAGGAAGGACTGGGAGACATCAGCCATCAGACTGGGTGCCCCTCCCCAGTCCTCCGCGGGACGTTCTGCCCTGGCAGGAAAGGACTCGGTGTTTCCACTGCCGGCACACACCTTCCTCCCTCCCGGGAAAGGAAACGCTGCTGCTGCCTGGCAGCGCTGCTGCCACACTGCACACGCCCCTGCCCATGCCCCCCCTATCCCCTCCCGTGGTGGGCGGGCAGGGTGCCCAAAGCCCTGGGAATAGAGGGGCAAACGGGTGTGGAGTATCCCTGTGGGCATCCTGCCCTCGCTGCTCCCTTCATGCCCCAGGGCACCCTCCTGGACACAGATTCTGTCCCAGTGGGGTGCAGAGGGGTGTTGGGAGCAGTGGGTCCCACCACTGGCATCCCATCCAATAGACGCCCCAGGGACCACACTGGTGGCATCCACTCCTTGGTACCTACCCCGTTTCAACTCCTGTACCTCATGTCTGTGCTGTGCCAATCTGCCTGGGACTCAGGGTTGGCAGGGCACAGGCGGGCAGGGGCTGGGGACATGCCGCCCACGGGCTGGCACCGCGTATGGCATCACTCAGCAGGTGTCGCAGGCAGAGGTTTGGAGTCATTGGCTTGTGGCAGCAGTGGCCCTGGCTCCGTGGCACTGCCAGGGTCTGGTAGCATCAGCACGAGCCTGAGCCCAGCCCCGGGTGCAAGGTGCCTGCAGCCAGGCTGGCGTGCCGGAGCAGGGCCAGGCCGGTGGCCGGAGCCAGTTCTGGCTCTCTCGGGCTGGGGCGAGGACGCTGGACTCCGGCCGGTAGCTCGGGGGGCTGGCTGGGGGTGGGCTCCAGCTCCAGCCCCTCCCCGGCCGTATAAATCTCGCTACCCCCACAGACACTCATCCCAGCCCCGCTCCNTCCCCGCAGCCCTGGGGGTCCCCCCGGCAGGGCGGGGGGCACTGACGGAACACCCAACCATGGCCTTCACCATGCTACGTCCCGTGGCCGCCCGCGTCCTCTACCCCGACCTCAGCATCCTCTCGGAGGACGAGGAGAACCGGAGCGAAAGCGAGACGTCGGACCAGTCGTTCGGCTGCTGCGAGGGGGCCGAGGCTCGCCGCAAGCTGCCGCGCAAACCGGGGCCCATGGTGATGGTGAAGCAGAGGCAGGCAGCGAACGCGCGGGAGCGGGACCGGACCCAGAGCGTCAACACAGCCTTCACCGCCCTGCGCACCCTCATCCCCACCGAGCCCGTGGACCGCAAGCTGTCCAAGATCGAGACCCTCCGCCTGGCCTCCAGCTACATCTCCCACTTGGCCAATGTGCTGCTGCTGGGCGAGGGCTGCGAGGACGGGCAGCCCTGCTTCAGTGCCATCTACGGAGCCAAGGGGGACCTGGACAGCAAACAGCCCCGCAGCATCTGCACCTTCTGCCTCAGTAACCAGCGGAAAGGGGTGAGCAGGGGGTGGTGGGATGGGGTATCCTGGGCTAAGTGGGGTAGGAGGCTCGGGATGTGCCTGTGGGGTGGGGGACAACAGCCTCTGCTCCAGATGAGTGGGGCAGAAGGCTCAGTTCATCCCCACGAGATGGGGGACAGCAGCCCCTGTCTGGAATGAGCAGGTCAGGAGGCTCAGAATGTCCCCGTGGGATGGGGGACAGCAGCTCCTGTCTGGGATGAGCAGGGCAGGAGGCTCAGAATGCCCCCACGGGATTGGGGACAGCAGCTCCTGTCTGGAATGAGCAGGGCAGGAGGCTCAGAATGCCCCCACGGGATTGGGGACAGCAGCTCCTGTCTGGGATGAGCAGGGCAGGAGGCTCAGAATGCCCCCTCGGGATGGGGGACAGCAACTCCTGTCTGGGATGAGCAGGGCCAGGAGGTTCGGCACCTCTCGGTGAGAACCACAGGCTGCGGCTCCAGCCCCCACTGGAAGTTTTGGCTGTTCCCGGCCAAATGCTGCTGGTAGCCGCACGCCCACAGCTCCCGCTGGCGTCAGAGGGCCGGGCTGCTCCCCCACGTCCGCCTGGGCCGGGGAGGTCTCGGGGGGTTAAACAGTCACCCCAGAGCTGGGGGCACTTGGCCGGCCCGGGGGCGGAATTCTGAGCTTGAAGGCTGACCTCATCCCAGTGCTCAGCCCCATCCCAGTCCCTGACCCCGTTCCCAACCCCACGGCCCAGGCACTGCCCCAAGCAGCACCTTGGCATGATGGAGACAGGCAGGGCACCACAGACACCCAGCAAAAGGGGACTGGGCAGGCATCCCTACCCCTGGCCCAACTCAGGGGATCCCATTCTGGGACCTGCCCTGCCCTGTCTGCCTGGCTGACCCATCACCCCATCACCTTGAAGGCTGGGGGCACCTTGCCCATGGTGAGTCCATCCTGCTGCCCAGTATGGGGCCCAGACTGCCCCTGCTCCAGGGTGGGTTGTGCAGGATTCAGGGTGAGTGGCTGGCAGCTTCCCATGACCTGTCTGGTCACACATGTGCTAGTTGGGGGTCTTGTGGGGATGTTGTCCAGCACCACCAAGGAGCCCCTATGAGACCCCATAAGTTGTCCCATGGGTACTCTGAGCAGCGTGGCCACAAGGCACACTCCAGCCCTCACGGCACTTTTGCTTTCTGCTGCTCCATGTTTTATTGCTCCTGCCCCACCATGGCTGGGTTGGACTCTGCAGCCTCCCTAGGGGACCCTCAACCACAGTCCTTGGCAGGGCTGCCCCCTCAGCTGCGACCTCCCAGCCAGGGCTGAGCTGTCCCCCATGGCTGCTCCCCAGGACTGGAGCCGGGAGGTGGCACAGTGCTGGACACCCCCAGCTGGAGCTCCTGTGGCACCCAGGATCACTGGCTGGGGCTGAGCTGTACTGAGCTGTATTGGGCTGCAAATACACTGGACTGGGCTGGAAATAGGCTGTACTCGGCCATGCTGGGCTGTGCCAGGCTGGAAATAGGCTGGGCTGGAAATGAGCTGTCCTAGGCTCTGCTGAGCCCTGCTGGGTTATACTGGGCTGTCCTGGGCTAGACCTGGGCCATGCTGGGCTGGGCTGGGTTATACTGCACTGAAGTTGTGCTGAGAGGTTGGGTTTAACCTCTTCATCCCCAGCAGGGCCACGAGTCTGTCTGGGGTCTGTGGATCTGTCCAGAGACCATGGTGGCACCAGCCTTGTCCATGAGTCTGAGCATGGAGGCACTGAGCAGCCATGGGGGCTGCATCTCTGCAGGGTGGCAGAGCCATGAGCAGTCCTCTCACAGCAGCCACTCCAGAGCTGCCCCCATGGCCACTCCATGAGCACAGCTCTTTCTGTCTGTCCATCCCAGGCAGCAGACAGACAGACAGACAGCCCACCTGTGGCATCAGCCATTTAGGAGCAGCTCCTCCACACAGAGCTGGCATAGGGTGGTGGTGTGACCTCAGTGCCACCCGGTGCTACCCAGTCTACATCTCTCCCATCCTCATTCCACAGGGCGGCCGAAGGGACCTCGGGGGCAACTGCCTGAAGGTTCGGGGGGTGGCCCCGCTGCGAGTGTCACGGAGATGAGCCGGGGTCCAGCAGCACCCACCTGAGACAGCGGCCAGCAGCGGCCGGAGCCGCGCACGGCTGCCCCCACAGCCCGCAGCGGGGAGGGAGGGAGCTGCCCGGCCGAGGTGGCAGCGGCCGAGCCCAGCACCGCGGGCTGGCACCGAACCCACACCGGCCCCGGAGCCGTCGGCGGGGCGGGAGGACGCTCCCACAGCCGAGGCCACCCGCGTGGGGCAGGACCGGGGAGGGGGTCCCCGCGCCCCAGGGCTGGACTGGAAGGGGTCGGTGTGCGGCCGGCGGCGAAGCCTCCCGGGGGGACGGGGACGGTGGTGGTGGCCCCGCGGGCGCTGGTTGTGCACGTGCGGCCGCTTGGACAATAAACCTTATTTTTGTGATGGGCCGAGCCTGCCACCCTGGCACGGGGCAAGGTGGGGGGCACGCAGGGTCGCCAAGATGGCTCCAGAACCCCCCAACTCTGAGCCTATCGTTGCTCCGTGCCTCTGGAGCCGGTGGGATCCCCACGGCTCTCCCCACGGCTAAGACCCCTGGGCACACGATGTCCCTGTGTCCCCAGGCCCTGCCAACAGCTTTGGCAGCTGTGCCATGGGATGAGGATGGCACTGCCAGCCTCGTGCCACAGCCACAAGTGCCTGGGAGGTGAGTTGGGGATTGGCGTCGCTGCTTTTGTGTCTTCCCCTCTGCCTGGTACATCGCGACTGTCACAACTTGCCGCCACCACTACGACCGCCAACATCGCTGCGACTGTCACCATCGGCACAGCTGCCACCATCGGCACAGCTGCCACCATCACTGCGACTGCCACCATCGGCACAGCTGCCACCATCACTGCGACTGCCGCCAGCACCAGGACTGGCCCCACTGCTGCAACGGCCACCACCGCGGTGATGGTCTCCATCCCCACGCTGGCCAACAGGCCCATGCATGGTGGGGCTGCAGCCAGCAGCACCTGCATGGGGTCAGGCGGGGACACAGGGGGTTCCCAGGCTGGATGTCCCCCCGGGACCCTGCTCTGGGAGGCGTCAGACTGGGCTGAGCTGGGCGTTGGGGAGCACCGAGCCTGGGAAAGGTGCTGTGACGGTCACCGCGGCTCCCAGGGGCCACAGCAGAGGCAGCTGTGGCTGGGGGCTGCCAGAGTGACCACCCTAGGGGCTGTGGGACCAGACCTGCCCCATCTGCCCAGGATGCTGGAACCAGCAGGGAGTAGAGGAAGCACTGGGGAGGTCCCACAGCAGCCCACCCTGAGGATGGGGTGAAGGGGAGACCTCCCCAGCACCTTTCAGCTCCCTGGCCCCGGTCAGCCGAGGCGAGCCTGCCCCCCTCTCCCTCCCTCCCCCCGGGGTTGATTTATGGAGCTGACAGCTCAGCACAGCTGTGAGAGCTGCTCCCAGGCAGGGACCCGGCAGGGGGAGGTTTGTTCTCAGCGTGGCTAATGTGTCCCAGACCCCCCGAAACAGCCGTGAGATTCTGCAGCCAGCCCAGGACACAGAGCCCTGCCCCGGGTTTACTGGGGGGCAGGGGCAGCGAGGGAGGGGACACCCAGCACATGAAAGGGGCCCGACGCCTTGAAGTGGTGTCTCTGGAGCCCCCAGAGGGGCCAGTAAGGCTTGGTGGTCCCAGTGCTGGGGGCACAGTGGGCCAAAGAGCTGAATGCACTGATCACAGGGTGTCCCAGCTGCTGAGATGTGGGTTCCAGAGCATCCCAGGCCTCAATATGAGAGTCCCAGTATCTCCCAGTGCCAGCAACCAGAGTTCCAGTAAGCTCCAACATGAAGGGTCCCAGCAAGTTCCAGCTCAGAGCTGTGCAGCCAGTATGTTCCAGTGGCAGAGAGTAGGAACCCAGTAAGCTCTGTTGTAAAGGTCATGGATCCCAGTATATCCCAGTGCTGGGGCCACGGGTTCCAGCATATCCCAGTGCCAGGAACTAAGGCTGCAGCAAACTCCAATGTAAAGGTCATGGATCCCAGCATATCCCAGTGCTGGGACTGTGGAATCCAGCATATCCCAGTGCTGGGGCCATGGGTTCCAGCATGTCCCAGTGCTGGAACTGTGGAATCCAGCATATCCCAGTGCTGGGGCCATGGGTTCCAGCATGTCCCAGTGCTGGGACTGTGGAATCCAGCATATCCCAGTGCTAGGGACCAGGGCTCCAGCAAGCCCCAAGACATGGGACAGACATGGGTCCCAGTATGTCCCAGTGCTGGGATTGTGCACCCTGTCCCAGTGCTGGGGTTGTGGATTCCAGCATGTTCCAGTGCTGGAGCTGCAGACCCCAGCCTGTCTCAGCACCGGGACTATGGGTCCCAGCATGCCCCAGTGCCAAGCCTATGGGTCCCAGTGTGTGCCAGTGCCAAGCCCGCAAAGCCCCAGTACATTCCATCCCCTCCCAGCACCAAGAGAGGGAAACGGTGACTCAGAGGTGCCGGAGCCTGTCGGGATGGTGGGAGCCGACTGCCCCTTTGCCCCTCCCCCGCCATGGGACAACCACAGGGGCCACCACAACCCGCCTCACCCATGGGTGCTGCCACGGCCCCCACAGCGAGCCCAGCCCCACCGCCTCTCGTGCTCCCCTCCCATCCTCTCCCCTTCCTGCACTCGGACACCCTTGGAAGGGCTCTTGGCTGCTTGCTCTGAGACAGGAAGGTGTCCCCGAGTCTCAGGAAGGAAAAACACTCAGTGCTGAACCCACCAAGACCGTCTCCGAGGGGCCATGGCTGGAGAGGCTCCAGGTCTGACATCACCTGGGAACTGGAACCAGAACCGCAGCTGCACTCTATGCCTGCTATCTGAGTTTTATGTTTTTCTTTAACTTGTGTTTTTAAACTTTCTTTTTATAGATTTTTTTTTTTTTTTAATCCTTTCCCCTTTCCTTTCTCCATTCCCCTCCCAAATATTTCAGTTTAACCTTGCTGGGCCAGCCAGGCTGGAATGCAGCAGAGCTGCACCCGCGGCCGAGAGCTGCCACACTGGTCGGACAAATGCAGGTCTGGCTGGGCAGAGGTTGCCAGAGCCATGGGCAGGGGTCACTCCCCACAGGTGGCAGGCCAGGACCCCACAGCCCCCAGCATCACAGTGCACTGTGGCTGGGAGAAAGGGACCTGTGGCCTTGTGGGAATTTGGGGAGGGTCAGGGTGGGTACGGGGCCACGGGAGGGTGGAGGGCAGAGGGGTCAGGAGGTGCCTTTGGTCACGAGGCAGCACTGCCCTCCCAACCTATGGGCCCATGATGGGGTAGGGGGGGTCAAGCTGTGTCTGAGCCTGAGTCCAGGTCTGAGCCTGAATCTGAGCCTGAGGTCAAGCCTGAGCCTGAATCTGAACCTAAACCTGAGCCTGAGCCTGGATCTGAATCTAAACTTGATCTTGAGCATGAGCCCAAACCTGAACTTTATTTGATCCTGAGTCTGAACCCAAATCTGAACTTAATTTGATCCTGAGCTTGAGCCTGAACTCAAATCTGAACTTAACTTGAGCCTGAGCCTGAGCCCAAATATGAACTTAAGTTGAGCCTGAGCCTGAGCCAGCCAAGCAAGCAGAGCCAGGCAGTGATGGGGACCATGCAGGCAGGTTTCACCCCCAGGATCCAGCCCTCCTCATGTATTCTCCTTTGGCAACACCTTTGGGTGCTGCTCAATCCTCCCCAGGCTCCTTCCAGAGCAGGAGCTCAGGATAGACACCAACATGTCCTGCATTGGGGCAAAGGGCAACAAAGGGTTGTGAAGATACTTCCAAGGGCTAGATGGCAGCAAGTGGGGACAGGGGACAGGGGCATAGAGGACAGGGGGACAGGGCAGGATGGAGGGAAGCATTTGGAAGGATGTGCAGCCCTGGATGAGGATGGGGTGGACAGGCCATGAAACATGGTGTGATGGGTGTGCTGAGATGGAATGGGCCAGGATGAGGATGGGATGGCATGGCATGGGATGGCATGACGTGGCATGAGCAGAGCAGGGCTCAGTGTGGTGGCCCTTGGTTTGGGGTGCTGAGCGCTTCCTGCCTCCCCGTGCTGACAGGCTGGGGACTGACCCCACCAGCATCCTGCCAAAGTCCCTGGTGAATAAACAGAGCAAAGTACCCTCTTGAGACCCCTCCAGAGCAGACACCAGCCCCTCACTGCTCTGCCGAGGCTACTGCCACCCCCATGGGTACACACAGCCCGAGTGGCACAGGATCTCAGACGGGTCCCACGGGGACAGCAGCGCAGCGCCGTCGCCCAAGGGTTCACCAGACCCACTCGGGGCTGCCCACCCAGCAGGACCCCGTGGCAGGGGCGATCCCAGGGGACACGGGCCCCGGGCAGGGACAGGGTGTGAGGGCACAGCGCGGGGTGAACACCAGGTTAATCTCCCACTGGAGCTTCCCTCTGCAAACAATAAGACAATGCCCGGCCAGGAGCCGCCTGCGTAACCAGCGGCGCGGAGGGGAAGTTGTAATATTTGGATTTAGCACTCAGTAAATTAAGGAAGAAAAAGGAAAAAGCGCTGGGGGTAATCAGAGAAAGGCTGGCCCCATGCCCTGCCCCACAGCCAGCAGCTTCAGGGGGCTCAGCTCAGCCCGCTGAGAGGGCTCAGCATCCACCCAAGAGCCAGCGTAGGGCACAAGCAGAAGTGCCCAAGAGTCTGGCAGGAGACAGAAACGTCCTCCCGGTGGGGACACGGTTCAGAGGGCTGAGGTTGGTGTATTCGGTGGGGCCGTGGGCAGCAGTCACACAAACACAGCATCTCCTGTGACACCAGAGAAGGGATCTGGGCCAGGAGTTTATTTTAATCCAGACCTGCTCATGGGAAATAAAATCCTGTTTCTGCAGCTGGGGTGGCCGGGCAGGAGGGGACCCTGGGGGGGAACAGTCACCTCCAGCTGACAGGGGTGGCAGGGGGGTGACAAGTGTGGGGGTTCTCTCAGGGTGTCTTTGGGGCTATATGGCCTGAGGCATCCCTCTGGGAGGAGGGAGGAAGGAGGGGGCATGGCCCTTCCCACTCACCCATAACCCTGCTCTCCCCTGGGCAGACCCTTCCTGCCCTGGCCCCACTGAGGTGAGCAGGGCATGGGGCACACAAGACACTTTTGGGGTGCTAGTTAGGGGGGGCAGAGCTGAATCCCACCCTGTGGGCTTTGAACTGAGGGGGCTCAGGAGGGCTCTGAGCACAGGCATCCCCCAACGTATGGACCCCAGGGCTGGGGTGTGGGGCAGAGCTGGACCTCGAAGGACTGGGGCAGGTGGGGGAGAGGTGACCCGCGGGCAGCGGCAGGCGGCAGGCAGGGGAAGGCTTTCGGCACGCAGCCGCTCACCGGGAGCCCATTTCCCCATCCCCAACGGGAGCCGTTATCAGCGGCGAATACTCGGGAGTGGTCCCAGGGGGGACCTCCAGCCCTTCCCCTCCACCTAGCCCAGCGCTGTCCCGCTCCGGCCCACGTCAATGCCGCCGAGAAGGTGTCGGAACAATCGCCTGACAAAGAGCTATTTTTAGGGGCCGGGGCTCGCAGCGAGGATCCGGCCGGGCCGCTGACAATGGGGGGAAGGGGGCCGAGCTTCCCCCGCCAGCACTCGGCAGCAGAAGGACCTGGAAGATTTCCTCGATGACCCAGGCCGGTACAATACAAGGAAAGCACAAGAGGGAGATACCCCCGCCAGGACGAGCTGCTCCTTTACCTAATGGGAGTGACCCGGGCTGAGGGGCTGTGGGACTGGGGCCAGCAGCCTCCCCTGGGGGTGACTCCCATGCTGGGGAGGAGGGGAAGCGAGGTGAAGCGTGCCCTTCTTCAGCTGTCCAGGAGGGCAAGGGCAGCCCTGGAGAGGGGTCAGGCTGGCTCTTGGATGCTTGTGCCACATACCCATGGGTGGTCTTGGCCCTGTACTGGGCACTGGTGAGGCTGCATCTTGAATCCTGGAGTTGTCCTCCTGTACTGGGCATTGGTGAGGCTGCGTCTTGAATCCTGAGGCTGCCCTCCTGTCTCTTAGTCTCTTCTCCCAAGGAACAAGTGACAGAACAAGAGGAAATGGCCTCAAGATGTGCCAAAGGAAGTTTGGGTTGGATATTAGGAAGAATTGCTTCACTTAAGGGGTTCTCAGGCACTGGAATGGCTTGACTCAAGGAGGTGGTAGAGTCCCCATTCCCAGAGCTGTTTAAGAGTTATGTAGATGTGGTGCTGAGGGACATGGTTTACCCCAGGACTCGTCAGTGCTAGGCTAATGATTAGACTCCATGAGCTTTTCCAATCCAGGCAGTTCTGCCATTCTGTGAAGGGCACAGGGCTCAGGGCATGGGGGGACCTTACCACAAACCCCTGTCTC
The DNA here is from genome assembly GCA_013399055.1 of Ramphastos sulfuratus. Classification (NCBI taxonomy): domain Eukaryota; kingdom Metazoa; phylum Chordata; class Aves; order Piciformes; family Ramphastidae; genus Ramphastos; species Ramphastos sulfuratus. Next base: position 32,314 of record WBNM01028912.1, on the reverse strand, counting down.
CTCCAGGCTGGCTCACAACTCAAGGATGACCAGAGCCCAGACACAGAGAGCAGCCCAGGACTGTGTGCCCCAAGGCAGACCCACACTGAGGGTGCAATGAATTGGGGCACTCACCACTACCCTGCCCGAGGCAGTCGGTGCAGTTTCAGTGTTTCCTCTTCCGTGGGGTCTCCCCCAGCCCAGCCTGCAATAGAGGGGTCTGTAGATGATCTGCTCTGGGGGTAAAGCCAATCTCCTGGGCTGTGTGACAGGACATTGGGGCTGAAAATATGAAAGGCGACGAGTGAAGTTCATGGCTTAGACCAGCTTCAATCCTAATACTGCTGCAGGTCCTGGGGAATTGTCTCTTTGTCCACCTTACTACAGTCTCATCAACTGCACAGCCTGGGAAAGAGAATTACAGAATCCCAGAATTATTGTGGCTGAGAGACCTTTAGGATCATGGAGTCCAAGCCTTCCCCCAGCAGTCCCAGGGCACCACCAAACCATGGTCCTCAGCACCACGTTCCACAACTCTGAAATCCCTCCAGGGATGGGGACTCCACCACTGCCTTGAGCAGCCTGGGTAAGGCCTTGACAACACTCCAGGGAAAAAAAATCAAATCATTCCTCATGCCCAACCTAAATCTTCCCTGGGACAACTTGAGGCCATTTCCTCTTGTCCTATCATTTGCTCCTTAGAAGAGCCCAACCCGTACGTGGCTCCAGCCTCCTTTCAGGCAGTTGCAGAGAGCCAGAAAGTCTCCCCTCAGCCTTCAGCATAAACAACCTCAGCTCCCTCAGCTGCTCCTCCCCAGCCCTGTTCTCCAGACCCTTCCCCAGCTTTGCTGCCCTTCTCTGGACCTGTTCCAGCTCCTCAATGTCCTTCTTACAGTGAGGGCCCCAGAACTGACCCCAGGAACGGAGATGTGGCCTCAGGAGTACACAGTTGGACGATTCTCGCCCCGGTGCCGCTCCCCACACTGTTGCAGGTCCAAAGCAGCGGGGCGAAGGGCGATGGACCCGGCTGGGGTCCGCGGGGCACAGTTGCCCCCTGGCGGCAGGCCCCACGCACAGCCCCGCTGAGGGGCGGCCGGCAGCCGACTCGCACGTAGGACGCCCGGGACTGGGGCAGCCTCCGCGCACGGCCATGGGGGCCCCGCAGGGGCCATAAGAAAAAGCGTGCTGCGCTAGGCTGAGTCCCGCCACCTCCCCTCACGGGGCAGCCCGAGCTGCCCTGACACCAGAGCGCGGAGCGAGGACAAAGCCCGCGGCTGGGCCGGGCCGGACCGGGCAGCCCCGTTCCGGCCACCGCCTACATCCCCCATAAGCCGCTGCGGCGCGCTCCCCGCCCTGCGCATGTGCGTTTGCGCGCGGCGGGGCTTCCGCTTCCGGCGCGCCTCGCTCTGGTCCCTGCGGCTGGCGGCCGAGCCTTGTGCCTCCGCCATATTGTCTGTGTGAGGCCGGCGGGCGGGCAGCGAGCGGGCGGCCGCGGCAGGTACCGGCGGGCCGCGGTGGCTCCGGTGCCCCTCCTGGAGCCCCACGGCGGGGGTGGGATGAGGAGGAGACGGGAGGGAGGCGCTACCGTGTCTCCTGTGCCCCCCCCATCCCCACCGCTCTGCTGTGGGCACGGTGTGGGTTAAGGAGCCGGGGTCGCCCCCCAGGAGAGCTGAGTCGCGGCGGGGGGCCCGGTTTGGTGACGCTGAAGGGGAAAGGACGGCGGCGAAGGGGAACGGGCGGATGGGGCGCGGCGGGGAGGGCAGGACCCACAGCGTTCCGCCCGTGGAGGGGGTCTCCGTGCCCCCAGGGAGAGAAGCAGGGCAGGGCGCGGCCGCGGCCGTGGGGCCGCCTCGCCTCCCCTCGGGCTGGCCTGAGACCAGGCCTAGGGCCGCTCGCTGCCCCCCGGCCACGCAGGAAGGGCAGGGCCCCACGGAAGGGTAGCCTTCCCCTCCCCCCGACTCGCCGAGTAGGCACGTTAAGGCTGTGTAGCTGTTATTTACTTAAAAGGCTCCGTCCTGCTCAGAAAAGCGGGGGGCTGCGGGCTGCGTGGAGGGGCAAGGAGAGGCCTGTGTCTTCTTGCGCCCACCCCCAGCAGCGCAGAGCCTCTGTTCTGGGCCTTTCTGGGTGGAGAAGGTGGTTTTCAGAGGGTTGTTTTTTGTTTTTTTTTGCCACCGGTCGCTCTCGCCTACCACAAGCACCGGTGGTCAGTCTCTGCTGTAATTGAGTTAATGGTGCCTCGGGGCAGTAGGTTGTGTGGCTGTTGGTGAAATGTGCATTGTAAAGGAGAGGGCTGATAAGATTATGAAACCAGGTATGTGGTGGTTGTTAGATGACTTCACTCTTTCTTACTGAGGGCTTTGGGTACGACCAATAAAGTTCGGATGGTGAACACTCAGTCATCGGTATATTTCCTGCTGACAGCAGTGATTGAGCCGTGCAGGAACACCTCAGGACGTGTGTCTGCCTTCTGCAAGCTAAATGTCTGCATCCTGAGCTTATGGAGTTCACTTTTGGTCCTTTGTGGTCATCCTGGGATGGAACTGGGTTTGTGATCTTAACCTGTTGCTGGGTTGTTGTCTTGGAGAGCTGATCTTACACTAATCCTTGATACCAGGCTGTGAAATTGGGCTCTGTATGTGTCTCTTTGGAGGTGACTGTGCCATGTGCTCTGTGAGCTTGGCTTGGGCAAGCTTTGAACAGCTTGGACAGAACTGCAGGTTCTGTGTCTGAGGATGAGAACCTATCAGAGGTGCCTGGGTGCAATGCTGTGTTTTTAGGGAGCAGCACATGGAGACAGCAGCGTGGTTGATTTGGAGCAGTTAATGTGGTTTGCTCTTGGAGCAGTCTCTCTTTTCCAAGAGTGTAAGAGTTGCTCAAAATATTAAGGCTCATACAGAGCTGAGTTGCCAGCTTGGGTGTTGGATATGACTTTGCCACCACAGATGATTCTGGGTGGAGGGAAATCTCTCATCCTCTGCATTTTTATGTTGGTGTGATGGAGGAAAAAGGTGAAGCTTCTGATAAGAAAGGTGAGACTGAGCTTGGGAAGATTCTAGACTGCATTTGAGGAAAGTGTGAAGTTTATTCAACCTCTTTAACTTGGACTACAGCTAGGACTAAGGTAATGTTCCAGTTGTTGCAGCACAGTGCCCTGCCTGGGTGGAGTGTACCAATGTCCTCTGTGGAGAGACAAACTGTGTCTGGAACTGGAGGAAGAAAATGGAATGGGATGAGGCTTCCACCAGCAGAATTGTGTCCAATCCTGTCTATAAGGCAGTCTGCTTTCCTGCCTCAGGAGAAGATCCTCCCATGGTTTGGGATTGGAAGTCCAGCTTCTCAGATGCCTCTGGAGAAAGTAGAGACTTCCAAGTGGGAAATGCACAACTGGTTCTCTGGCTTGGGCAGGGTTGATGGATAGAGGAGAAATGAATTGTGTTGAGAAGATGACTCTTTGAAGAGGGATCAGCAGTAGGCCCTAGGAAATGGGGAGGAAACTGGATCATGGAATCATTTAGGTTGGAAAATGTCTTTAAGATTGTTGAGTCCCACTGGTAGTGGATCATGGAGTGTTCCATGACTTGAAGCAGAGTTCCAGGGCAGTTAATGGTGCTTGTTTGCTGGCCGAAAGATGAGGATGAAGATGCAGAGCAGTGAGTGAGGATTACTGGGGAAAGACCTGGTGAAAGTCATAAATTCACAGAATGGTTTGGGTTGGAAGGGACCTCAAAGTTCATCTAGTTCAGCCCCACCTCCCACCAGACCAGGTTGCTCAAGGCCTCATCCAACCAGGCCTTGGACACTTTCAGAGAAGGGCATCCACAACCTCCCTGGGCAACCTGCTCCACTGTGTCCCCACCCTCACTGGAAAGAATTTCTTCCTAATCTCCAGTCTCAATCTGCCCTCCTCAACCTTCAGTCCAGTCCCTTTCATCCTGTCACTACAAATTGTTAAAGGTGAGGCTTGGGAAGCCCTCAGTGGTTGAGATTTGGGGCATTTTTAAGTAGCTCAGGTTAGGTACATAGATGTGGAATGGTCTTCCCACGGTGCCAGCCTCAAATCATGATGGCAAAAAGTGGTTGGGGAGCTGTGGAGAAGGAGACTGCTGTGGCAAAAGGGACAGGGCTGTCACTCTTCCACTTGCATTAAATGGTGGCTGTCCTTATGCCTTCCACTCAGATTCTTTCTCTGCATTTTCTCCTTACAGAACTAATTTTCTCTTTTTATCTTTCCTCACGGCCTCTGAGGAATCAGGGAAAGGAAGAGAGGAGAAGCAAATGGGTGACATTGTGGTGGTGTGATTAATTTCATGTCACACTTCTGAAGAGGCAGGGCTTTATTTCTGGGTTACCAGACCTGTCACCTCCACTGTTCCTCCATTATGGAATTGATGAAGGTATTTGGTTTATGAACTCTCTAGATGAGGTTGATGCCATCTTAGATTTTATTGTCTTGAGAGAGGATAAACCTCACAGATTTTAGGATCAGAAGGACTACTGTGACTCAAGTCTGGCTACAATACCTGCTTTTGATTGCAAGACAACTCTTGGATCCTTTTTCTGAGCTTAGATATTTCCTTCCAGGAGCTTCCAAGAGCTGACTTTGCTGGAATTTACAGAACCTCATTGGAGCAAAGGAATTCTTTGGACCTAAAAAAAAAAAAAAAACCCAAACCCAACCAAACCCACTCTGAAGAGGAGGCTGCAGCTTCCTGAGCTGGCATTAGTGCTGTGGCTGAGAGCTGAGTGGTTTTCCAGGCTAGTTTTTGGACTCCATTTGCCATCAAGGTGCCAAATCCATCATCCAGAGGTTGAGAAGAAACTGAGTTGTTGCTGTAAGCATAAGATCAGGGGTTCAGGAACATCTCTTGCTCAGACAGCAGCAGCAGAGCAGCAGAGTGAGCCTGACACAAGCTTTGTCTTCTCCTTTGTTCAATTCTGGACAGTTTTAATCAGATAAATTCTTTTATGATCCATTTTGTGCTGCTGCTTGCCAAAACTGAAGAACAGAAGGGAGTTTGGAGTTCTTTGTGGACTCAGGACCACCACAGACTCCTGTGTGAGAGTTCTAGTGTCAGTAACTTTTAATTTGCTGTAGAATTTGTTTCTGAAACTTAAGTTATGGCCTCCTAGAGTCAGGTTATGACCCTTGTAGGACTGATTTCTGAGCGTTAAGGAATATTCTGTTTGTTTCAGGAGTATTCTGTCTTTCTAAAGCAGGCTGGAATGGCTGAGTTTGTTATCCCAGCAGATGGGGAGAGGGGATCCTGCCTCTCTGCTCTGCTGAGACCTCATCTGCACTGCTGGGTTCAGCTCTGAAGCCCTCAACACAGGAAGGACATGGACCTGATGGAGAGGGTCCAGAGGAGGCTGTGGAAATGCTCAGGGGGGTTGGAGAACCTCTGCTGTGGTGACAGGCTGAGGGAGCTGGGGGTGTGCAGCCTGGAGAAGAGAAGGCTTCAAGTGGACCTCAGAGCCACCTGCCAGTGCCTGAAGGGACTCCAAGCAGGCTGCAGAGAGACTGTTTGTAAAGGCCTGCAGGGACAGGATGAGGGCAATGGTTTGAAATGAGAGCAGAGCAGACTGAAATTGGAGGTGAGGAACAAGTTCTGCACCAGGAGGCTGCTGCAACACTGCAAGAGGTTGATCAGGGAGGGAGCTGAGGCCTCATGGCTGGAGCTAGTCAAGGTGAGGCTGGATGGGGCTCTGAGCAAGCTGCTGTAGTGAAAGATGTCCCTGCTGCCTGCAGGGGGGTTGCACTGACTAACCTTTGGAGGTCCCTTCCAACCCACACCATTCAATTTACTTGGAGGAGATGGCAAATAAAATGTGTATGAGCTGGAAAAGGAAAATCATTTTGGGCCAAGGTGGAATGTGGCTGCAGGTTGCCAGTTGGACAGTTGTGTCTTTGAGTGTTCATGGCATGAAGTTCTTCTGCCCATTTTTGCAGAGAAATGAGCCTCTGCCCTTGCACCTCCTGCAAAAGCCAAAGGGTAAATTAGTCTGTCTTTTTTTTTTTTTTTTTTTTTAATTAAGCTAAGTGTAGGGAGAGTCCAGCCTGTTCTGCTGTGTTAGCACAGATTTACATGCTGCAACTTGATTATGCTGAGTGGGAGAGGTGTCACCATGTTATGAAGAAGTGTCCCTGAGGTCCTCCTGCTGTCCAGGGAGGTGAAATGGTGCCTCTCCCACAGCCCTCAGAGAAGGCAGCTCCTCAGCACATCTTCCTCAATACAGAAGTTGCTTGAGTTGTCACTAAATGTTTGGGTTTAGTCTTCTCAGAAGGGATGAGCATGGACATGCACCACAAATGAATTCCCAGTGTGTAAAAGCCAAGAGCTCCTGCAGCATTCCTTCTCCTTCAAGTTCTGTCACAGATGTCTCTCTCTTACCAGGGTTAAATCCCAGCCCTCTGCAGACTGAGCATTCCCAAAGGAAAAGGAGGCTGTTTGCACCCCGAGGACACCATGCAGCATCCAGCTTTGTTTCAACTGAGTTTACAAATGAAGAGTTACAAGTTTTGGTGGTGTAGAACATCTGGTATCCAGGCAGAGGTCCAACATCTGCATCTTGATGCTGCACAGAGGCTCTGCTGGGTGATTGCAAAGAGTGGCTGGAGATGGGACAAACTCATCCTTGTGTGTGGCCAGCAGTGGTGTGGATTTGTTTGGTGTGGTGAGGGTGAGTTCAGCATTCAGCAGATGCTGAGGGAATCAGAACAACTCTGGGATGAGGAAGGCTGAGAGACCTGGGGCTGTTCTGTCTGGAGAAGAGCAGCCTGAGGAGGGATCTCATCAATGCTGATCAATACTTCAAGGGTGGGTGGCAGGAGGTTGGGACCAGACTCTGTTCAGTGGTGCCCAGTGACAGGACAAGGAGTAAGAGGCACCACCTTGAACATGAGAAGTTCCATCTGAACATGAGCAGGAAATTCTTTGAATTAAGAGTGCTGGAGCAGGCTGCCCAGAGAGGTTTTGGAGTCTTCATCTCTGGAGCCATCCAAAACCCACCTGGATGTGTTCCTGTGTGACCTTTTCTAGGTGACCCTGCAGAGGTCCCTTCCAGCCCTGACCATTCTGTGGTTTGTGTCCCTGCTGGGTGATGCTGAGCAATGGATGCTGTGGTCACCAGCTTCAGTACATCTCCAAAATGATGGGAACCTGAGTCAGCAGGGAGAGCTGCATGATTGTGGCTGTGTAAACCAGCCTCAGTGTGCTGTCTGGGGGTACCCAGTGCATGAGAGAGCCCAGTTTGGGGAGTTTGATGTCTAGGCCCTTCCATTCCATTCTCAGTTGTAACTGGGTTCATCTTTGAGTCACAGAATGGTAGGGGTTGGAAGGAACCTCTGGAGATAAGAGTTCAACCATCTTGCAAAGCAGGATCACCTAGGGCAGGTCACACAGAAATGCATCCAGAAGGGCCTTTAGAGTCTCCAGAGAAGGAGACTCCACAACCTCTCTGGGCAGCCTGCTCCAGGGCTCTGCCATCCCCCCAGTAAAGAAGTTTCTCCTAATGTTGAGGTGGAACCTTCTGGGGTCCAGTTTGTATCCACTGCCCTTTGTCCCAGCACAGGACACCTCTGACAAGGGACTGGCTCCTTCTTGCTCTCCATCCTTTAGATACTAGTTAATAAGATCCCCTCTCATTCTTCTCCAGACTAAGCAGCTCCAGGTCTCAACCTTTTCTGCTCCCAGAGATGTTCTTAGTCCCTTCATCGTCATCACAGCCTCCATTGAACACTCTCTAGTATATCCCTAGTCAGTAATGATGAGATTTTGGAGACTTCTGTCAGGATTGTACTTCCTGGCAGGGGTTTGCACTGGATGCCTTCTTGGTGCCACCTGAGTGGTGAAGATGGTTGCCATTGTATTGCCTGCTGGTTGGGAGTGGCTGCTGCTGAGGTTTTCCTGAAGAAACAGTTAGATGCTGTGTGTGCTGCTTGATCCTTCAGCTCTGCCTCCAGGAATTGCATGATCAGATCAGTACAGCTGTTCCAGATGTTGAGTTGTCTAAGATCTGCCTAAATCTCTCTGCTTGAACTGTTACAGGCTACAAGAGTTGGGGCTCTGCAGCCTGGAGAAGAGAAGGCTTGGAGCAGACCTTAGAGTAGCCTTCCAGGATCTGAAGGGGGCTACAGGAAGGCTGGGGAGGGACTATTGACAAGGTCTGGTAACGCCAGGAGAAGGGGCAATGGGTTTGAAGTGGCAGAGGGGAGATTGAATCTGGTTGTTAGGAGGAAGTTCTCTACAGTGAGGGTGGTGAGACACTGGCACAGGTTGCCCAGGGAGGGTGTGGCTGCTCCCTCCCTGGAGGTGTTCAAGGCCAGGTTGGATGAGGCCTTGAGTGACCTGTGCTAGTCCCCCCCGTCCCTGCCTATGGCAGGGGGTTGGAACTAGATGATCCGTGAGGGCCCTTCCAACCTTACCATTCTATGATTCTATGAAATCAGCTGAAGGATTGGCCTGTCAGTGCCTGTTAATTAATGAGGAAAACAACTGTGCCACTTAGCAGTAATTAGGAAGGTGGAACTTTCCAGCTGATGCTAACAGTTGACCTGATGTCAGCTGTGAAGATCCTGTTGTGGTGCTGAAATGTTCCCCTTTGTTAGGAAGTCACCTGGTGGCACCAGGATCTCAGAAGGGGCAGGTTTAGCAATGGATTCCTAGGAAAATATCATCCCCCTCCTCCACTGCTTGCAGCTTCAATTTGTTAATGCTCTTAGAAGAAGAAGAAGAATTGTTTCCTGATGAAGTCTTGCAAGTGCTTTTGCTTTGGCTTTAGGTCAAATGTAAAGAGATCTGCCACCAAAAAATCTCTACCAGCTTTCCTGTCCTCAGCCTGGACTGTTCAGGTAGAGAGGAGATGCCAGTAGAGTGAGGTCATCGGGACCTGGTTTGGTATGGAGTGAGTTTGGCAAGTCCTGGTTGTGTTTGCAGCCAGTTTTGTTTGATGGAGTCTCCAGCACTGGCAGTGAGGATGTCCACCATGGTCTGTGGGAGCCTGGGAGTGGTGGCAGAAGTCACAGGCGTGGGAGAGCAGCAGAGCCTGTGCTTGGCTGCTGTCTGTGTGGTGTCACTGCCCACTGCAGCTACACAGCCTTGGAAATCCTGTGTTGGGCAAAGCTTTTCCTTTGCTCTGTGTGCTGAGCTCTGAAAATATGAGGGAGAGCTGAGGATTGTGGGGGAGAGGTGGGAAGAGAAGAGCTTTCAGAGTTGACTTGGGTGTAAAATCCCTCAGGAGATGGAGTGAGGAGCTGCTGGAGAAAATCTCAGCTCCTCTGCCCCACCTGCTGTGGCCAGCTCTGAATTTCTGCAGAGGTCAATTGTCCAGCTAGGCTGAACTGCTGGAAACCTGGAGAGGATCTGTGTATGCTCAGCTGAAATTTAGCTGTTACAGGGCTGAACAAAAACGAAAACTAACTGTGACAGAGCTGCTAGGAAAGCATGTGGGCACCAGTGACACTGCCAGGGCAACCTGCAGGGTGTCAGCCATGCCAGATGCCACTTTCTGCCTGGATGAGGAGGGAGAGGGAAATTTTCCCTGAGAATGGAGGTTATAAGTTCCAGTTACAGTAAAACTGCCTTGTGGTCAGGCCTGTGAATTCCCTGTGGATTGTGGTCCTTAGTACAAGGGATGAATTCTTCCTTGGCAGGAGCTACAAGGAGGGTTTGAAGCTGATGAAGGAAGGAGCAGGCTCAGTTGTAGGGCGTTGCTAGTAGAGAATCACTCCAAGATGTTTCTTCCAGTTAAACTAAAGCTGTCAACTGCTTTCCCTGGTGACTGGCTGTGTCTTGGGTGGAATTACTCAAAGCTGCTCCTGTTTCTTTTTTTAGCAGAACCTTGAGGTTTCTATGTATCCATGAATCCCAGTGTGGGAGGGGTTGGAAGGGACCTCTGGAGATCAGACAGTCCAAGCCCCCTACTAAAGCAGGGCACCCACAGCAGCTTGCCCAGCAGCACAGTGCCCAGCTGGCCTTGGAAGCTCTGCAGAGAAGGAGACTCCACAACCTCTCTGGGCAGCCTGTTCCAGGGCTCTGCACCCTCACACCAAACAAGTTTCTCCTCAGGGAACCTCCTGGCTTCCAGTTTGTGCCCACTGCTCCTTGGCCTGTCCCTGGGCACCACTGACAAGAGCCTGGCCCCAGCCTCTTGCCCCCCACAGCTCCTTTAGCTCTTGCTGAGCATTGCTCAGCTCCCCTCTGGGGCTGCTCTTCTGCAGGCTCTCAGCCCCAGGGCTCTCAGCCTTTGCTCCTCACAGAGCTTCTCCAGGCCCCTCAGCAGCTCTGTAGCCTCCCCTGGCCTCTCTCTGGAGGTTCTCTGTCTCTCTTGAACTGGGCAGCCCAGAGCTGGACCCAGGACTCTGGCTGTGTCCTTGCTAGGACAGATTAGAGGGGGAGGAGAACCTCCTTTGACCTGCTGTCCACACTCTTCCTAATGTACCCCAGGACACCATTGAACTTCTTGGCCCCAAGAAGACACATGATTTATTTCTCCACAGCCAGACACAAGCAGCTATTTAAAAGAAAATTGGAAATGAATTTTGGTGGAAAAAATGTTTTTAGAGCAGGAATGATACCAAGAGAAAAGTTCTGATTTCAAACCAAAGCTTTTTTAAACTCAATTATATTTCCAAAATCTGCTTTTCTGTTGCTGTTGGCTCACTGTAGGTAAATAAAAGGAAATAGTTGAACTTGATGATCTCGGAGGCCTTGTCCAACCTTCATGATTCTGTGATTCTATGGAATGGTCTTTGGGATATCAGATTTGATGTGGCCCTTGGTAGCCTGATCTAGTTGGAGGTGTCCTTGCTGACTGCTGAGTGGGCTGGACAAGATAACCTTTGAGGGTCCCTTCCAAGACAGTGCAATCTGTGAATCTCTTCTGTTAATCCAGGCTGGTTTCTATTTCAGCAGTAAAATTCTAATGAAGTATGGGGTTGGGAGGGACTTGTGGAGGTCACCTGTTCCACACTCACACTGCTGCAGCTCCAGCAGTGTGAAACCACACAAATCTGATTCCTTTGGGGAGCAAAAAGGTAGTTTTTTAACAAAGTTGGTTATGTTCTGTCATCTCTTGAAGGTAAGCTGGGTTTGACTAGTGCTGGCTGCCAGCAGGCTGGTTTGGGTTGGAAGGGACCCTCCAAAGGCCATCCAGTGCCATCCCCCTGCACTCAGCAGGGACATCCTGCCCTGGAGCAGCTTGCTTACAGCCTTCTCCAGCCTCACCTTGAATAGCTCCAGAGATGAGACCTCAACTCCCTCCCTGGACAACCTGTTGCGGTGTTCCACCACCCTCCTGGTGCAGAACTTGTTCCTTACATCCTAAGCCATTCTATGATTATTTGTACTCCAAACCTCATCCCCAAAGGTCATCACTTGGGAGAGTGCTGGCAGATTCCTTGGGACAACAGTGTGCTGGGAGTGCACTGGGCCATACTGGTGCTCCTCCTTAGCTTGAAGGTTCTAAGTAAGCATGTACTCAAGAGAAGCTATGTGCCAAAAAACATCCCCATTCAAAAGGAGGAAGAAAAAAAACCCAAGATCCCAGTATCTGCTGCCCCTGACTGAAAAATTAGGTGAATTTTACTCGAGGCTGAGTAGGTGTTTCTCAGGAACTCATTTGCATGGATTTCTGAGCTGTGCTGTGCTGCTGCTTGCTTTAACTAGATACATCTGGAAGGACAGAGGTGTAGGAAATCCTTGTCCTAACTGGATCTGGGTGCTGTACAGGATCCCAGCATGGCAGGGTTGGAAGGGACCTCTGGAGATCAGCCAGTCCAACCCCCCCCTGCTAAAGCAGGGCACCCACAGCAGCTTGCCCAGGGGGGATTGGAAGCTCTCAAGAGAAGGAGACTCCACAACCTCTCTGGGCAGCCTGCTCCAGGGCTCTGCATCCTCCCACCCAAAGAATTTTCTCCTTCTGTTCAGATGGAACCTCCTGGCTTCCTGTTTGTGCCAACTGCCCCTTGGCCTGTCCCTGGGCACCACTGACAAGAGCCTGGCTCCATCCTCTTGCCCCCCACAGCTCCTTCAGCTCTTGCTGAGCCTTGCTCAGCTCCCCTCTGGGGCTGCTCTTCTGCAGGCTCTCAGCCTTTGCTCCTCACAGAGAGGCTGCTTACAAAATATTCCTGGTGCAGGAATTAACTGGACCAAGGTCTTCAAGATGATTTAGCAATCTGAATTTTAAACAGAACGTGGGGCTCCACCTCAGCCAGCTCGACAAGATCAGCTGCAGCAGGAGAAACAAAAGCAAACAATTAAAAAGCAAAATCAATCTCACGAGCCTAAGACAGCTCCAGGTTCTCAGGGAGGATTTTCTGTCACGTAGCTCTGGCCTAGCAGAAGCTGGAGCTGGGTCAGGCTGCTCACAGAAGGCCTTTTTCAGGAAACCATTGGCTGTAGCTTCTAAGAACAGCACACAATGCCTGCTTCCGAAGGTTGGGTATTATGGGCTGCTGTTTTGACAGGAAGAGTTGAGAGTCTGCACAGATCATTTGCTTTTAGAGCAAACAAAGTTAGATCTATGCCCAAACTTACCCTGCCCCAAAGCTGCTTCTCAAAGCTGCTACAGGATCCTCTCTGGAGGGGTCTCAGTGACCCAAAAGGCCTTTTCTGACCTAAATGATTCTAGGATGGGCACAAACTGGAACCTAGGAGGTTCCATCTGAATAGGAGCTAAAACTTGTTTGGTGTGAAGAGTGCAGAGCCCTGGAGCAGGCTACCCAGAGAGGTTGTGGAGTCTCCTTGTCTGGAGAGCTTCCAACTGCTCAGCTGGGGCTGGGCACTGTGCTCCTGGGCAAGCTGCTGTGGGTGCCCTGCTTTAGCAGGGGGCTTGGACTGCCTGATCTCCAGAGATGCCTTCCAGCCTTCACCATGCTGGGATTCTGGGACTGGATAGAAGAAATTAACCAGTGCATGTCCTGCCAGGTGCAGATGGAATGAGGAGAAACAAAAGCACAGGGATTCAGGCTTGAAACCTCCTGAATTTCACTGTGCTGAGAGTGTCCTGGGGAGCTTGCAGCTCTGTTGGTGCTTCAGGACATTTTTGGAATATTCATTGGGTTTCTAAGTGTCTGAGTCACACTTAAATGGTTTGAGGTCTTCTGTGATTGCTGCCTAATCTTCTGGAAGGGTTTTGGTAGAGGACTGATCTTTTGGTCAGGAACAGACTATTTAGTAGTCCTGCTTGATATTCTCTTGTTAGCTGACACCTGAAGGGCCCTGTGTGTCCTTTGTTGGGCTGTGGCCTGTCACATCTCTGTTGTGGACTTTGGAATGGTGCTGTGTCCCTTATTAACCTTGGGCTGGATTGTCACAGCCCTGACTACCTGGAGCTGCCAGCAGCAGGGGTTGTGTGTCACTAGGTCACAAACCAACCATGCTGCCAAGGCCTGCACCACCTGAGGAGGCTTAAACCACCCTAAGGACCTTATGTAGGCTTCTGCATGGATTGAGTTGTGTGGAGGGCATCAGCCCTGTGTCCCCCATGTCCTTCACCACCTTCGTAGCCAGGTTCTGCTTGAGGTCCTTGCAGCAGGCTCCATTAAACCACAGGGTGCTGCTGATAGAGCAGGGATTTACTTCTGGAATTTTCTTCTGGTGTGAAGCAGCCTAAGCTAGCTGCTCTGAGCAGCTTTCTAGGTCTGTGATTGGTTGGAGGTGCTGCTGGATGACAAGCTGGGCAGGAGCCAGCAATGGGCACTGGCAGCCCTGAAGGCCAAGGGCAGCCTGGGCTGCATCCAAAACAGCATGGCCAGAGATGGAGAGAGGGGATCCTGCCCCTCTGCTCTGCTGAAACCTCACCTGCACTGCTGGGTCCAGCTCTGGCACCCTTAACACAGGAAGGACATGGACCTGATGGAGAGAGTTCAGAGGAGGCCATGGAAGTGCTCAGGGGGCTGAAGCACCTCTGCTAGGAGGCCAGGCTGAGGGAACTGAGGGTGTTCAGCTTGGAGAAGAGAAGGCTCCAGTCAGACCTCAGAGCTGTATTTCTGAAGGGGACCTACAGGCAGGCTGGAGTGGGACTGTTCAGAAGGGGCTGTGGGAATAGGATGAGGGCAATGGTTTGAAACTGGAGCAGGACAGATTTAGGTTGGACATCAGGAGGAAGTTCAGCACAGTGAGGGTGGTGGAACAGGTTGCCCAGGTATGTGTTTGAAACCCCATCCCTGGAGCCATTCAAGATCAGATTTGATGGGGCTTTGGGCAGCCTGCTCTAGTTGAGGTGTCCCTGCTGCCTGCAGGGGGTTGGACAAGCTGGGCCTTGAGGGTCCCTTCCAACCCAGTGCAGTCTGTGGTGATGATTCTATTGCATTGCAAGAGATGATGGTTGGGCAGCCTGGAGAGAGGGAAGGGTTTTGGTTGCTAAACTCCAGTATCACCTAGAAAGGTTGGACCAGATGATCCTTGGGGTTCCTTCCAACCTGGCATTCTGTGAAGACTTCTTCTGGAGGATAGAGAGCTCCCAGCCCATGGCTGCTGCATTCCCTCTGGAGCTGGAAGGAAGGAGTCTGGCTGGACGCTGCATTCCCTTTTGGAAAGCTATTTTTGCAACCATCAGTTGGAAACTACACTCTGAGAGCTGCAAGGTTGGGGAGGGGGGAGTGTTACTTTTGCTCACAGGGCCAAGTGGACCTGTCCTGTGTGAGGGGGAGCAGAGAAATTGTTTCCAAGCTCTGACAAATGATCCCAGGCCTGTGGCTGAGCTCCAGGATCTCCTCCTCAGCAGCTTTTAATCATTAACTCAGATATTTTCCTAGTGTCGAGATGCTTTATTAGTTTTTAACCCTTTGATTTGTTTTCTCTCTGCAGGTGGAAAACTCTGAGGCCTCTCCTCCTCTCCTCCAGCTTGGTGTTTCCAGGTGGCCTCTCGAGTTGAGCCAGCTCCTCGCTGCCACCCAACCTGTCGGACATGTCTGGACCTGTGCCAAGCAGGGCCAGGGTCTACACCGACGTGAACACACACAGACCCCGCGAGTACTGGGACTATGAGTCACACGTGGTGGAGTGGGGGTGAGTCTCTGGGCTGCTCTCTCTGCTCTGCTGCCCAAGAAGGCCACCAGCCTCCTGGCTTGGCTCAGCAATAGCATGGCCACCAGGTCTGGAGCTTGTGCCTGTCTAGTTCTAGAGATGCTTCTCTCTAGCGGCAGGTGATAGAACGGAAGGACGTGGCCTGAAATTGCACCAGGGGAGGGTTAGGTTGGATGTTAGGAAAAAATTCTGTCCTGCAAAAATGGTCAGAGATTGGAAAAGGCTGCCCAGGAAGGTGGTGGAGTCACCATCCCTGGAGGGATTCACAGAACGTGTGGCCATGGCACTTGGGGCCATGGTTTAGTGGCCATGGTGGGGTTAGGTCAGTGGTTGGACTCAGTGATCTTAGAGGACTTTTCCAATCCAAACTCTAGGGATGTGATTGTCTCCCTCTGCTTGACCCTGCTGAGGCCACCTCTCAGGCACCAGGTTCAGTTTTGGGCCCCTCACTTCAAGAAGGACATCGAGGTGATGGAGTGGGTACAGAGAAGGGCAACAAAGCTGGGGAAGGGTCTGGAGATCAGGACTGGGGAGGAGCAGCTGAGGGAGCTGGGGGTGTTCAGCCTGGAGAAAAGGAGGCTGAGGGGAAACAGTTCTATGTCCCTGGACTGGGATTGATCCCTGTAGGATTTGGCATGGGAGCAATTCAAGCAGCTGTGGTGGGTCAGGCTTTGCCATGCCATTGGGCAGGTGTCATGCATGGCAGATGTTAAGATGACAGCTTTTCCTTAGGAGAACTTTTCCTTTTTAGACTTTTAAGAACATTTTTAGCAACTCCTTTAGAGTTTGTTTTGAGGAATCTTTGCCAGGCAGTCAGGAAATTTGTCCTTTGAGAGGGCAGAAAGTCTGCGGCTGAGAAGAGAAGTGAGGAGGCATCTGAAGTTGCTTCTGACTTGGATGAGTGAAGAGACTGGGCAGATTTAAATAGGTCCATGCTATTTTGTGCCTCTGCCAGTGCCTGAAAAAGACTCATCTGCTGCTTTTTGAGGCAAGGAGGTGTCTAAATTGAGCTCATGACTGAACTGTCCGAGAATCAGGCGCAGCAGTGCCAGCTTCATCTCTGCCTTCCTGCTTTTGTGGAGCAGGGCCCAGGTTAAGTTCTGCCTTCATCTTTGTGGCAGCTCCTGGCTTCTGAAATCAAAGAAACCTACAATGGTTTGGAAAGGACCTCCAAAGGTCACCAGTGCAACCCCCCTGCAGTCAGCAGGGACATCCTCCCCTACAGCAGCTTGCTCACAGCCTTGTTCAGCCTCACCTTGAATAGCTCCAGGCATGGGGCCTCAGCTCCCTCCCTGGGCAACCTCTTGCAGTGTTCAGCAACAGAACTTGTTCCTTACATCCAATCTCAGTCTGCTCTGCTCTCATTCCAAACCACTGCCCTTGTCCTGTCCCTCCAGGCCTTTGCCAGCAGTCCCTCTGCAGCCTCTGCTTTGCCTGGAACCTTCTCTTCTCCAGGCTGAACACCCCAAGCTCCCTTAGCCTGGCCTCCTAGCAGAGGTGCTTCAGCCCTCTGAGCATTTCCATGACCTCCTCTGGACCCTCTCCATCAGGTCCATGTCCTTCCTGTGTCGAGAGGTCCAGAGCTGGACCCAGCAGTGCAGGTGAGGTCCAAGCAGAGCAGAGGGGCAGGATCCCCTCTCTCCATCTGCTGCCCACATTTCTTTTAATGCAGCCCAGGCTGCGCTTGGCCTTCCGAGCTGCCAGTGCCCATTGCTTCTCCTCCAGCAGCAGCCCCAAGTCCCTCTTTGCAGGGCTGCTCTGGTTTTAAGCAGGCACTTCAGAATTCTGCTTGTTACTGCCTTTGATTTTTAGCAGCATTACACAAGTTAAAATGTAACTTCTAACTTTGCACAGAGCGGTGCAAGGGGTAGCTCAAGTTTGAAATTCATTCCTGGCTTGTGCTGCCTGCTGCAGGAGAAATAAATCTGAGTTGAATCTAACCTGGGCATGTAGAAGCTCCCAACTTCTCTCCCTAATTCACAATCCTCACATGCAGGAGGTGTAAGACACCAGTTAATCCCCTTTGTGTGGAAGGTGAGGCAGTGTCTCAGTCTTAGGGAGTGATTTGTCAAGCCTGCTGGCAATGACTGACTTTGGAACTCTGTTTTCTCTCTCTTTTTCCACAGAAATCAAGATGACTACCAGCTAGTGCGAAAACTAGGCCGAGGCAAATACAGTGAAGTGTTTGAAGCCATCAACATCACAAATAATGAAAAAGTAGTTGTTAAAATTCTCAAGGTGAGCTGGGGCTTGGCCAGGAGATGTCATCTGAAGTGATCAGGAGGGCAGAAAGGGCAATGTGTAGCTTTAAAAGTCTTCTGTTCTGACACATTCTTAAAGCCTGGCTTTGGTCAGTGGAGTCGTTCATCATTTTGAGCCTCCTAAAGGAGTCCTGCACTTGGTTGTTAAGTCAAATCTCTCTCTGTAAGGGATTGGACTCTGTCTTGGAGGAGTCCTGATGTGACTTGGAGCTTAGCCACACTCCAGCAGCTAACTGGAGAATTCTCACCTCCTCCAGCCAGCAGTGCCCTGGCCTCCTGTTGTGGGCATCCAGGCCTGTCAGCTACTGGGATCATTGTCCCTAAAAGCCACTGGTTAAATATAGGCACTGCTAACCTCAGTGCTGCCATTTGGCATATTCCACTGCACACCTCCAGACTGAGTGAGGGTCTCCTGGGTGCTGGTTATTCTACAGCCTTCACTGGTCAAACTCCTTCATTCAGCCTGGGGAAGAGAAGGCTCCAGGCAGACCTTAGAGCAGCCTGCCAGTACCTGAAGGGGCTAAAGCAGGCTGCAGAGGGACTACTTCCAAAGGCCTGCAGGGACAGGACAAGGGCAGTGGTTTGAAACAAGAGCAGAGCAGACTGAGATTGGAGGTGAGGAACAAGTTCTGCACCAGGAGGCTGCTGCAACACTGCAAGAGGTTGCCCAGGGAGGGAGTGGAGGCCTCATGCCTGAAGCTGTTCAAGGCGAGGCTGGACAAAGATCTGAGCAAGCTGCTGTAGTGGAGGATGTCCCTGCTGGCTGCAGGGGGTGGCACTGGGAGGCCTTTGGAGGTCCCTTCCAACCCAAACCATTCCAGGATTCTGCATTTGAGCCCTTACCAGCGCAACGCAGTTGGATAACAACACTTTGGTCATTAAAGGCTCCAGTGTGTTTGGCTGACTCACAGTCCCCTACCTTTGGTCTTCTGGGTGTTGAGCTGTTTGTTAACTTCATTTTGGGGTGTTTTGGCTAACACTTTGGGATTTTTTTTTTCTGTTCTTCAGCCTGTTAAAAAGAAGAAAATCAAGCGTGAAATCAAGATCTTAGAGAACTTGCGAGGCGGCCCCAACATCATCACTCTTGCAGACATAGTAAAAGATCCTGTGGTGAGTATGGGAGGAACTTCAAGGCTACAACTGGGGTGTAATGGGTGAAGTTGCTGTATTTCACTGCAGCTCTGATCTGGCTTTTTAGTTTCCCCTGCTCTTAAATCCTGCTTTTGAATTGCTTAATCAGATCAGCTCTTAATCTGATTAACGTCTCTTAGCAGGGGCCCTTCAGCCCCCAGGCTCTGCAAGGGTGAGATAGCAGAGAGCTGAGACAAGTTAATTCATACTGCAAACAGTACTGCCAGGGGCTGCAGCTTCCTCTGGCTGAGAGGAGTCACAGGCCTGGCTGAGGCAGAGGGGCTGGAGCAGTCTGGGGTTCAGAAGGCTGTAATTCATTACCCTGAATGCAAACAGATTCAACTGAGCTCAGCTGAACAATTTTCTCTCTCTTCCAGTCTCGGACACCTGCTTTGGTTTTTGAACATGTAAACAACACAGACTTTAAGGTACAGTGTGGGGTGGGAACTTCTGAGCTTTTCCATTTGAAAGTCACCTGTAATGTGTTGGGGTTTTTTTCTGGGCAAAGGCAGGGATGTGGGGGCAGGCAGGTTGTTGAATTGTTCCCTTGCAACCCAGAGCAATAGGATTAGGGGCAATGGTCTGAAAAGAGAACAGAACAGCTTGAGAGTGGAGGTGAGGAACAAGTTCTGCACCAGGAGGCTGCTGGAGCACTGCAAGAGGTTGCCCAGGGAGGGAGCTGAGGCCCATACCTGGAGCTATTCAAGGTGAGGCTGGAGAAGGCTGTGAGCAAGCTGCTCTAGTGGAAGATGTCCCTACTGACTGCAGGGGGTTGGCCTGGGTGGCCTTTAGAGGTCACTTCAAACCCAAACCATTCCATGCTAACATGGGAGTTGTCTTTAAAGGTGAATACACTCAGGACAGAAGTTTAGCATCAGACCTTTAGTGCCATTTTGCCACCGAAGTGTTTAAGATGAGAATCCAGATTGTAACCTTCAGAGCAAATCAACCTCTTACCTTGTGGCTCATCAGGCCTTGTCTCCTGGAGACATTTTGCTTTCATGCTCAGTGTACAACTCAGTTGGAACCACTCTAAATGCAGACAGCTGTTTCCAGGGCATTCCATACTCCTGGGAATAGGGATTTAAGTATTTCTTTGTCCCTTCCCTACTAACCTGCCTCAGGAGAAGAATGGCTGTGTGCCATCTGGAGTAGCTGCTGTGTGTTGCAGAGCACTCTTGGTCTTTTGGGGCCCACCCTGAAGGTGTTATGATGGCTGAGGGCAACCCGAGTGAGTTAGTGACAGGAACCAAAGAGCTCTGAGCAGAGTTGGGTGCTTGCAAGAAAGCCAAGGAGGATCTTTTTACAAGGGCTTGTAGTGATAGGATGAGGGGGGATGGATTGCACCTGGGGAGGGAATATTTAGACTGAAGATGAGGAAAAAAATCTTGACTGTGAGGAGGGGAGACACTGGGAGAGGTTGCCCAGGGAGGCTGAGGAGAAGACTCAAGCCTGGAAGTGTTCATAGCCAGGCTGGACAGGGCCTTGAGCAACCTGATCCAGTGAAAGGTGTCCCTGCCATGGGGTTGAAACTAGATGATCTTTAAGGTCCTTTGCAACACAAACCATTCTTTGATTCCCTGATAAATCACAGAATGTCAGGGGCTGGAGGGGACCTCCANCTCATCCAGTTCCAACCCCCTGCCACAGGCAGGGACACCTCCCACTAGAACAGGTTACTCAAGACCTCATCCAACCTGGCCTTGAACACAGTACTCCAGGGGCAGCCTCAGCAGGGTGGAGCAGAGGGGCAGGAGAACCTCTCTCGACCTACTCACCACAGCCCTTCTAACCCACCCCATGCTGGCATTGCCCCTCCTGCCCACCAGAGCACATTGCTGGCTCATGGGCACCCCCCCATCAGCTAGGACCCCCAAATCCATTTCCTCATTGCTGCCTTCCAGTAGACAATGTCTGTAATTTGTCAAAGGACAGGAACAGAGGAAGGATCAGAGGAACTTGGGAAGCTTCCTTCAGAAGGGTTTGGAGAGGCAAAGAGGCAGAGGGCAGGGCTGGGTTGCTCTGTGTTGCCAGGGCCAGGATGTTTTTTGTTGAGGTGGTGACCACTGACACATGTTTGTCCCCCACAGCAATTATACCAGACACTAACAGACTATGATATTCGATTCTACATGTATGAGATTTTGAAGGTGAGTTGATGCTTTGCTGCTTTTTGGGGGCTATTTCTAGGATGTGCCACTCAAGTTAAACCCATCCAGATGTTTTTATGTCACTGAGAGGGGCAAAGGGAAAGGGTGGGCAGGAAAATATCCATCCAGTCAGTGTCAGTTGCTCAGCTTTGTTTCTGCAGCAATTTAATCCCTTTTTGTTTTTCATTCAGACTAGCAGAGCCTTTGGGCACAGTTGAAATACTTCTGAGTTAAGATCTTAACAGAAAGCAAAAAAATCATCCAAGCTTCCTGGCTGATTTTTGTGCCCTTAACAAATCAGAAGAGGTTTCAGTCATTCAGTCATTCTGCTGAAATAAACATTTGCTCCTCAGGAGTCTGGGGAAGGGGAGGTTTGGTTGATCAGTAGTGGCTGGCAACTGTGCTCCTAAGGAGTCTGAAATTCCATATCTCTGAGGAAATTCAAATCAAAACACTGTTGCTGGGACCTCCCTTTGAGAGGAGGCTCTAGAGGGGTTTTCTGTGGTCTGTGAATCTCAGTGGGGAGATTACACCAGGCAGAGAAGTTTTATCATCTAATGAAAGTTGATATGTGTGGAAATCCTTCTGGGTATGACTGAACTTGAAAAATTCTTGTGACTGAAGTGTCTGTGTCTTTGTCACTTCCAGGCCCTAGATTACTGCCATAGCATGGGAATCATGCACAGAGATGTCAAACCTCACAACGTCATGATTGACCACGAGCACAGAAAGGTACCATGGAGGTGGAACTGGAGGGCAGGACAGGTCCTGCTTTGCTCTTGGCAAGCTGAAATCCCTTTTGGGTGCTCCTGTGCAGTGATGCTAGCAGACAGCTTCAAGGGGATTGCATCTGCCATGTGAAATTAAATCCTCTAGGTTGCTTTTCTTCAGTTTTTAGGGGGTTGATGGAAGCCAGAAATGGGGTTGGTAAGGGAGAGGTGGCTTCTTGAGACTGGTTGGGGATGTGAGCTTGGGGAGGAAAATGAAAGTGGTACTCTAATCAGCTTCAAAGTAATTGCAAATGGAAACTTTGTAGATAAATCTGCAGCAGTGGAGAGCTGGAGAAACACTTGACCCTTGTTTTTTTTTTGTCTTCTGTTGTCTACCATTTCTAGCTTAGACTAATAGACTGGGGTCTGGCTGAATTCTATCACCCTGGCCAAGAGTACAATGTCAGAGTGGCTTCCAGATATTTCAAAGGACCTGAACTCCTTGTAGATTATCAGGTGAGAGCTACCTGGATTTCTCATTGTCCTTCTTTTAGGGAAATTCTGTGCCCTTTTGAGGTAGCAAAGCAGAAATTCAGGTGCCCTGGGGCCTTGTAGCTAAAGACAATCCATTCCAAAGTGCATCACAAAAAGCAGTGGCTGTAAAGCTGCTGAATTTAAAGCATTTAATGAGTAGTCTCAGGAGCTGAGCTCCAAGATCATGATGGATCTTGGAATATAAATGCTAAAAATGCAGCCTTGCTGTAAAAATTGATTTGCAGTGTGGTAGAGGAATGAAACAAAGCCTTTGGGCTGCTTCACCAAGTTCTAAATGAAGCTGGGAAAACACTGCCTACCTGCTGGCAGTTGGGGAGCTGCTTTGGGCTGGAGGTAGTGGTGCAGGTTCTGACTGGAGGCACTTCCTCACCTGTCCACTCTGTGGCTCGTTGTGGTGCTTCCTCTTCTCAGTGACAGAACACTGAGGTCTGCAGTGAAAAGAGCAGGCCAGAGGATGGAAAGAGGCTAACTGCTGGGCTCTGCTCATCACTGTACCCCAGTCTGGGTAACTGGAAGACTGAGCTTGGGCAGTGCTCTGGCGCCAAAGATCATTTCAGTCAGCGCTGGAGGGGGAGAGGCTTTGGGGGGGCTGGGGAGGGGACACAGGCTGTCAGTATTGGGAGTCTGCCGTGCTTTTTTCCTCAGCAATTGAATTGTCCTTCTGGTTTTGTACAGATGTATGATTACAGTCTGGATATGTGGAGCTTGGGTTGCATGTTGGCTAGTATGATATTCCGAAAGGAGCCATTTTTCCATGGCCATGACAACTATGATCAGGTGAGAGCTGGTCATGTACAATCTTCTCTTCTCTTGGCACAGTGAAGCTTTCCTTTCCTGCTTCCACTTCTTGTTGAGTGATTCCAAGAAGAATTGAAGCGTTTCTCTGATGGCTTCTCACCCTCAGTTTGCTGCCACCTTCCCTCTTCTCCAGTTTGCAAGGTTATCTGACCCAATAAATGGAAGCAGATTTAAGAGTGGTTTGGACTTTTGAGCTCCTCAGTAGGTATCCGGAAGCAGTTTTCTGAAGGCTGACTTGTGGTACATAGAGCTGAGTGCAGACCCCCCCTGCCACCATCTACCCTCCCTTCCCACTGTGGAGAGGCTGTGAAATTGGTGCAGTTTGATAGAGATTCTGAAATGTTTTGATCTCTAGGCCAAATTTGGATCCTTTTGCACATGCTCTGCATCTGAACTGAGGTACAGACCTTCAAGAACAGTGACCTTCTGTTCTCAGACCTTCATTCTGGAGCCCTCCAGAGTGATGCTTTGCCATTCATGTGCAAGTCACAGAGTTTCTGCTTTTCTGACCAGTTTTTCTTGCCTCCCCTTCAGTTGGTTTTGAATACTTTTGTGCTACAAAGGGAGTTAGTGCTGCAAGGTCTCAAGTTTTAGTGACTTTAGGGCCTCTTGGGTTGTTCTCACTGTGAGCAGAGGCATGTTGGTGGTGCCTGTGATTGTATGTGGCCTGGGAAGTCAGAGCCCTGGGGTGACCCTGTGGCTGCTGGTTCACTGAGCTCAAGTTCAAGCTCTCAAGGTGCTGTATCTTCAGGCTGGCTCTGGCATTGCTGTACCCCTCACAGTAGTGACCTGGGTTTCTGTTTGTTGCCAGCTGGTGAGGATAGCCAAGGTGCTGGGCACAGAAGATCTCTATGACTACATCGACAAATACAACATTGAGCTGGACCCACGTTTCAATGACATCTTGGGCAGGTGAGCCAAGGGCCAGGGGAGTTCAGAAACTCTTAGAACTGTTTTGCTTCAAAGAGACCTTTAAGATCATCCAAGTCCAACCCTCAACCCAGCACTGCCAGGGCACCATCAACCCATGGCACTCAGCATCACAGCTCCAGGGTTCTGAAACCCCTCCAGGGATGGGAACTGCACCACTGCCCTGGGCAGCCTGGGCCAGGCCTTGAGAACCCTCAAGGGGAAGAAATTGTTCCTCATGGCCAACCTAAACCTTCCCTAGGGCAACTTGAGGCCATTCCCTCTCGTCCTGTCACTTGTTCCTTCTTTTGGTGGACTGGGGCACCTACTGCTTCGTCCTTGATGCAAACAAAAACTTGTTTATGTGAGAGACTAAAGCCAGGATTCTTGAGAACTGTCACTTTCTGCCTTTGATCCCTTTTGCCAGTGCTTCCCATGGCCCTTTCTCTGTAAATGGACCTGAGGAAAGGTCATTTAAATGTCACCTAAGCACTAAATTAACTGCTGGGGCATAAAACATGAAGGACAAATACTCCCTCCAATATTCTGAGGGGGTGGAAAAAAACAACCCCTGTTTCTCAGCATTACAATGCAGAAAATCAAGGGCTGCTGAAAGTGGCATTGGAATGTTTTGTTTTGTTTCTCCTCGTGGAGTTATTTTGTGTGGCTGTCCCCAAACACAAAGGAACTCCATGTTGGAGGCATAGTGGAGGAGCAGAAGCTGGGATTTCAGGCCTGTAAATCCATTCTGACCCGAAATTCTGAGGCAGTGGTGTCCCTGCCACCGTGTGGAGACATCATGTACTGCTGCTTGGGGTCTGACACGGCTCAGCCCTGCTCTGCCACCGTTCCTGCCCATAAAAGGATAAAAAGAAAGGGGGGTGGTGAAGGTGAGGGGTGGGATTTTAGCTGTGCTGTGTGCCCTGGGCAGCCTGACCTGAGTGTCTTTGCCTGCAGACACTCACGCAAGCGATGGGAGCGCTTCGTGCACAGCGAGAACCAGCACCTGGTGAGCCCAGAGGCTCTGGATTTCTTAGACAAGCTGCTGAGATATGATCACCAGTCCAGACTCACAGCCAGAGAAGCCATGGAACACCCCTACTTCTGTGAGTATCCCAGTGACTGCCCTCCACAGAGACCTTCCTCTGCCTCTGGGAACCTGCAGGACAGGAGCTAAGAATGGTGGCAATAATAAATCTGAGTTCTGGAAACAGCTGGGCTGCAGCTGAGGCTGCTGGTGTCCGGTGGGTGTGATGGCATCCAGAGGGACCTGGACAGGCTGCAGAGGTGGGCACAAGCCAAGCTCAGAAGGTTCAGCAAGACCAAGTGCAAGGTTCCTGCAGCTGGGTAAAGGTNTGGCTGATCCTTGTGGTCCCTTCCAACCCTGCCTGATTCTGTGATTCTAACTGGGCCACTGCCACCTACACCCAAGTGGAAACTTTTTGAGCAGCCTGGTCCAGTGGGAGGTGTCCCTGCCTATAAACAGGGTTGGAACTAAATGATCCTAAGGTCCCTTCCAACCCAAACCGTTCTATGACCTTTGATCATTTAGGTGACAATTTGGTACCATCTTGGGTGCTTCCCACTGGAGCTGGTGGCAACTTCTGTGTTCTGCTAGGTGATGGTTGATGTAGGCAGGTTGGCAGGAGCAGCTGAGCACAGTTTGTGTGCTCCAGTTGCACTCTGCCAACACAAGCACCTGAGAGTTGTGTCCTTTTGCCTAGATCCCATCGTGAAAGACCAAGCTCGGATGGGCTCCTCCAACATGCCAGGTGGCAGCACTCCTGTCAGCAGTGCCAGTATGATGTCAGGTCAGTTCTGTCACCAACTCTTCCTAATGTCTGACATTTTAAAGCATTTCTGTGTGCTGTGGACATCCAGGAGGGTAAGTGATGCTGATGGGACATTAGGTCACCTCCTAGGACCGGTGACAATGGCAAACAGAGCTACAAAGAGGTGGTTGGGAGAAGGTGGTAAGGCCTGGCTGTGGCCTGACCTATTTTTCTTTTGCTGAAAAGCACTTTGCAGCTGGATTTTTTTTTTTT
>WBNM01028911.1:100102-151115 GCA_013399055.1 Ramphastos sulfuratus | reverse complement strand
CTAAACCTACCCAGTCACAGTTTGAGGTCATGCCCTCTTGTTCTATCACCAGTTATCTGTGAGAAGAGACCAGCATCGACCACAATGTCCTTTCAGGTAGTCGTAGAGAGCTCTGAGGTCTCCCCTCAGCCTCCTCTTTTTCAAACTAAACAGTCTCAGCTCCTTCAGTCACTCCTCATAAGATTTATTCTCCAAATACATAATTTCAGCTTCTTTGACTGCTTTAACTGTTAATACACAGTGCTTCCTTGTCATAGTTTAATTCTCAGTAATTTTCAGGTAACCATTTTAGCCAGTTTAGTTGGGAGCACCCTGAGACTAGTTGAGGTTGTAGTGTTGTCTAGACACAGTAGCAGAAGAGAATTTGTGCATCTCTCTTGTCTCCTCAGTGTTTCTCTGTTTTTTATATCTCTTTGTCTGTTTCTGTGTTTCATCAGAAATAACAGTGCTTGGGTTGATAGAGTACAAATATTCCATAGCTGATTAGTGCAGTATTTAAAGAAAAAGTTCAGGCAGTAAATATCTGTGATGTTCTCAGCAGGAACCAGACAACTGGAATCGCTGATAGCAGTCAAGGGAAAAAGTGTAGTTAATAATTTGTAGATATTTACACCTTTGCTGGTTTCTTTCACGGTACAAAGGCATTAGCGAAAGTGACAGAAACGAGTTATGAGCCATTTACTTGGGCTATCTGGAGGGATTTAATCTCACTTGGGTCATGGAGTTGAATTCTCTGGGAATTGGTGTTACTGTGATAGGATGTATCTGAAGGCCTGGAGTGCAGAGATAAGACTTTAAGTCCAGCTGGAATTAGAAGCAATAGAATTAACTGGATTGTAATGCTGTAAACCTTTTGGTTCAGATCCTGAAATGCCTCTGGTTGGTAGTTCAAATCTCTTCCAGATGGAGGTTGGGCTCTGGGACCTGTACCCAAGACAAATATTAGCAATGTCAAGGACTTTTTGGAGCGTGCACAGTAAAACCAGCCTTACATGGTTCAGCATGTTTTTTGTTGTTCAGTCTTATGCTTCTCTTAATATGGAGGGGAAGATGGTTTACTTGTTTCAGAAGGCTAATTTTCCACTTCACTGGCACTCACATGTTTGTGGTTATTTCCTTTAAATAAAGACTAGGAAAGCGTTTTGAAGGTCATTGCTTTTATAACAAATGAGAGAAGCCTGGCATATGCATATCAATTTGAGATAACAAGGATTGCTGTCATGGAAAACATAAAACACCTAAAAAGTAGCTATTAAGAGTTGGGTATTTTGATTTGGTTTCTTTGTTGTTGTTGGGGGCTTTTATGGTTCTTTGCTCTATCCCTCCTTGACTAAGCTTTTTAATAGTGGGTGCATGGAGAGCTACCAACACATCTAATGTAGTGTATTTCCTGTGATCATACCGTATAATCAGACAAAAGTGACAAAGTGTAAGTTGATAGATTAAGAATGAGAAGTTAATTGCAAACTATGATTGTAAAAGACAACAATTTGGTTTTTCGAGCTTAAAATCCCCTAGTGTAATAGGAAACACAGTCTTTAAGTCTGCTGAAGACACAGAAAATTTAAGTATAGAAATGATAATATTTAATGTTGGTTGTTTGTAATATTGACAGGATATTGGTTCAGGGTTTGGAGTTTCTTTTTTGTTTTGGTGTTTCTGTTTCTGTTTGGGTTTTTTTGGTTTTTTTTTTTTTTTGGTTTTTCTGTTTCTGTTTGGGTTTGTTTGGTTTTGTTTTTTTTTTTCCTTCGAGATCTGACGTGGAGGAGAAATTTTTATTCTGATTTCAATAGAAAACATAATTCTATAACGAGCCAGTAGGACTACTTCAGTTTTTCATTTCTGTAGCAATTTTTATTTTTTAATCAGTCCTATTTTTTAATCAGTATTGTTAAACTTATGCTAAATTATGGATTGTGCTAAAATCTGTGCTAAAATCTAGAGCTACTTCTCAGTAGCTCTGAGGAAATACGAAGAAAATCAATATATTACGATTGCAGAAACAGGTGGGCAAAGAGAGAAAGTGGTGTTTCCACAGCTACTCAATAGGCAAGTGAGAGCTCTGAACAGAGGTCTGTTTTTTTCAAATTCCATCCCACAGGTCGTCCTTTTAGATATTGAAGTACAAACCCTTTTTGTAGCTCAATAAATTGAGTTATACAAGTTCTCCAATATACTTACGAATAATTATTATGCATAAAGGTATAGCTACAGTCTGTGCTGGTAACAGCAAAATGCTAGAGAGTTAGACTTAATTTCAAAACTGTTGTTCCACCTGAGTAAGGTAGGAAAGATGCAGCAGGTGAGAGCATAAGAATTGGAGACCCTGATTATGTTCTTTTGTTCTTTATTTTATCTCGTTTAAACTTTTAAGACTTGCTGTTTGGTGGTTTTGTTTGGTTTGTTTGGGGTTTTTTTCAGATCTAGATGTATTGTCAAAATGTACAATACCTCAAGAATCTTTGTTTGGTCTTCTAGCAGTGTGCAAATTTGTCAAAATTGTCTGAGAGGAAAACGTATGACCATGTACCAACAATTCAGAAATTGTTCAAGTGGAATTAATGGAAGGGTATTGGTATGAATTGAAAGGAATGTAATACTGATGTGTGAAATGACACTCTTCTTATAGTTCTGTGTGTTTGTAACATTTTACTCATTAAGGCTTTTGCTGGCCTTCCAAATTAATGAAGATATGAGAAGAGATACTTAGATAATGTTTTAACTTGATGCCAAAAAAAAAAAAANAAAATCTGTGCTAAAATCTAGAGCTACTTCTCAGTAGCTCTGAGGAAATACGAAGAAAATCAATATATTACGATTGCAGAAACAGGTGGGCAAAGAGAGAAAGTGGTGTTTCCACAGCTACTCAATAGGCAAGTGAGAGCTCTGAACAGAGGTCTGTTTTTTTCAAATTCCATCCCACAGGTCGTCCTTTTAGATATTGAAGTACAAACCCTTTTTGTAGCTCAATAAATTGAGTTATACAAGTTCTCCAATATACTTACGAATAATTATTATGCATAAAGGTATAGCTACAGTCTGTGCTGGTAACAGCAAAATGCTAGAGAGTTAGACTTAATTTCAAAACTGTTGTTCCACCTGAGTAAGGTAGGAAAGATGCAGCAGGTGAGAGCATAAGAATTGGAGACCCTGATTATGTTCTGTTGTTCTTTATTTTATCTCGTTTAAACTTTTAAGACTTGCTGTTTGGTGGTTTTGTTTGGTTTGTTTGGGGTTTTTTTCAGATCTAGATGTATTGTCAAAATGTACAATACCTCAAGAATCTTTGTTTGGTCTTCTAGCAGTGTGCAAATTTGTCAAAATTGTCTGAGAGGAAAACGTATGACCATGTACCAACAATTCAGAAATTGTTCAAGTGGAATTAATGGAAGGGTATTGGTATGAATTGAAAGGAATGTAATACTGATGTGTGAAATGACACTCTTCTTATAGTTCTGTGTGTTTGTAACATTTTACTCATTAAGGCTTTTGCTGGCCTTCCAAATTAATGAAGATATGAGAAGAGATACTTAGATAATGTTTTAACTTGATGCCAAAAAAAAAAAATAATTAAAAACGAACTCTAGGTAGGGACTCCTTTATAGCTTTTCTTTACTGCTAGATACAGACAAGTAAAGCACCAACTTGAGAGTCAGAGGCAAAGAAACTGTGTGAAGATAACTAATACTTTAGTTTCCTCTCATCCAGGAAGAATTCAGTGTTGTATACTTTTCGTTTTCTTCAGAGCTGGTAATTCTTTTTTCAACAAGGAGATACTTCACTACATTTTCTTGCCTATAGCCTGCACGCAGTAGAGGTGACAGGACTATGTATGTGTTGTCTTTGCAAAAACAAGCCATTGCTGCAAATTATAATTGTCTTGTTTATGAAGTTGCAGTCTGGGGCTCTGAGTTGCTCTGCAGGTGCAGTGTCTATTCAGACCAGAGGAGACCAAAACTTGACATAAAGAGCTGTAGTGAAAGGCCAAAAAAAATAGGCCAAAATTAGGCCTAAACATGTCCTGGCTTGCCCAGACATGTTTTCTGCTCTCCTTCCATCTGCTGAAGGGGGATGCAACTGCAGGAAAGGAGGACAAAAGGCCTGGTGCCTCCATGTCTGTCCAAACTTGTTTACAGGGTACCCAAATGTGTTTATACACTTGTTTGTGTTCTGCCCAAATAAGGGTAAGCAAGCCCTGACTTCACCTAATATGGTTAAGCTTGGCAAAGTGCCATTGTGATTGGCTACTCTGTGAACAAAGGGCCACTAGTGTCAGGATGCATCGATAAAAAAGAGATGAGCAGGTAAACACAAGGTACTTTTGCCTTAATGTGCTCTCTGCTTCTGGTGGTGCTTCTGCCCCATTACTCTCCGCTGTTGCATCCTGCCATGCTCTGCAACAATGTGCCTGCTGCATAATAACAAGCCCTGATTATTTGGGTTTGTCTACCTGGAAACTGGCCTTGCCTCAAGTTTGCCAGGAAAAGGCATTAGGTGCCTCCACGCAACAGGCCTGCTTAGCCAGTGCGACATTGTGCCTGTCTGCACATCCACAGGGCATCCTGCCTGCCCCTCTGCAAAGATCCATGCTGAATCTGGGGTCCAAGAGGAACCAGAACCAGGTCAGAGATCGTCTGCTTTTCTCCCAGCACCCTTGTTAAGAGCCTGGGAATATCAGAACTCTTAGCAGCTATCAAGACACCGACAGAACTCCTTGAAAGCGTTTGGGTACTGTCTGGAAACTGTAGTTAGCCCTGGGAATCTGGAGATTAATATTTGTGAGTAAATACTCAAAAGCCTCTTTAACAGGACTCTGCAAAACTTTAAGCGAATGCAAATGCCTTCTGTCTTAAGTAGAAAAGAGCTTCCTGAGTCTGTCTAGTGGGCAAGTGGTATAATTGACCACAAGAACCTCTTTCCATTTCAATTGAGTTTAAGGTTTGTTGGATTATTGCTAGTTATTTATTAAGTGTTCTAGATTCTGTTATTCCTTTGTATAATGCTTTCATGACCGTTGCAAATAACCTATTATTAAAAATTACTGGGTGAGTCATGAGAGTCCTGAATTTTAACATTAATAAACTGTATTAATTTGGGAAAAAAATCTTATCTCACATCATTAATACCCTCCATCACAAGAGCATAAATCAGCAATGAAGAACAACTTGGACCTAATATAGAAACTGAATCTTGAAGAAATGGGTAAGGCCTGGAATAGTGGAACACAATTATAAGGAGCAGTTGTGTAGAATTGAATGACTGGGAAAGTGTGTGTGCGTGTGTGTGTCTGTGTCTGTGTCTCCTTGTGTGTGTGTGTGTGTGTGTTTTCAAGAAAGTTTTGCATGTTATTAGTTATTACTATTTAGTGTAGTACTGTAGGTCTATGTTCTGATTCAACTGCGAGTTCTAGATCCTTTTCATTATTACAACTAAATTTGTGATAGCTAAGCCTAATGATGATAAATAAAGTACTGATTAAGCCACTGCCATAGGCACCAAATTGTGAATTAGTCATAATGTTAGTTCTAGTTAATCACCTGAATTTTATTTGGTGTTATGGTTTACACTGTGCCATAAGCAAGGAAAACAACATCATAGTAATAGAATGTTAGTCTTGCATTTTAAAATGCCAAACATTTAAATAATATATCTGTTTTCTTTCCCCATGACAAAAGAAACTGTATTAAAAGTGATTGCAATGAAAGAAAAGGAAACTCTATCTCGGCATAAAATATAATAAAATCTGTAGAAATGCAAATATACTTGCAATGACCATCAAGCCAATGTAGAAGTACCCTGATTTTATGTCCGAGGGCCTACTTTTTTCTAAAAATAAGAAATAGTTGGCATACAAGTCATCTTAGCCTGAAATAAATTCAGTAATTTGAATGCAAGTCATAGCCTTCATAAATTATATATAGATGTCATATGTAAAGCACTAAAATATTTTCTTTGTACTGGTCAGAATTCAGTGGATATCTGAAATCTACCATGAAATTAAATGATGTTTTATGTAGCTTCTAGATGATCTGTCCTGAATTATGCATTTCAAAATATCTGGATAGTCACCTTTTAAAGTAACCTATTTCTAGACATTCTAATGCTTGTGAAGTGACTTCAGACATATCATCTCTGACTAGAGAATTACTCCTTTTATACCATAGTGTATCTCTTACTACTGTGTGAAAGGAAACAAAACACTAGATCTAGGAAAGCACTGATGAGCCTGAAACAGGGTGGGTGCAGAGTGGAATTATCTGAACATAATGAAGCACCTATAATTAATTGAACAATTCAGAGCAGGTCTAAAGAAATAAGACATTTCTCCA
This sequence comes from Ramphastos sulfuratus, assembly GCA_013399055.1. Taxonomy (NCBI): domain Eukaryota; kingdom Metazoa; phylum Chordata; class Aves; order Piciformes; family Ramphastidae; genus Ramphastos; species Ramphastos sulfuratus. The sequence continues at coordinate 144,786 of WBNM01028911.1, read as the reverse complement.
ACAATCTTCTTCAAAGCCTGATCCAGTATGACATTCACAGACATCACCTTGCATGCACAAACAATATTAGGTAACTACAAAACACAGGTGGTAGCGACACCCCTTAACTTTATACAGAGGCCTTCTCAAGATCCTCTGTCAGAAAATGGGAGAGTTAAGTCCAAATACCCCTTTAGCCTGAGTTGCTTTACCTTTTCTGTGATTTAGGTGAAAACCACAAGCATCGATTTGAGGCTTTTTTCATTTGTGCCAATATGTTGAAAATAATTCAAGATTCATGCACAGATAGATGGAGATGGAAAAAAAAAGACTGAGCCACAGTCTTTAAAGCACTGCTTTATGAGAACAGTGTCTGAGAACTTGATACTACGTTGTAGGAAGATGCTTCTGTGCTGTTAAATCATGTAGCACTACGAAATTCATCAGAGTAATAGAATACATCTCCTATGAGGACAGGCTGAAAATATTTGGTTTTTTTCAGCCTGGAGACAATGGCTCTAGGGAGACTTTATTGAGACCTTTCAGTACTTAAAAGGTGCTTCTAATATAGATGGGGACAGGCTTTATAGTATGGCTGGTAGTGATAGGACAAGGAGTAATAACTTTGAACTGAAAGAGTGTGGATTTAGACTAAATACAATTTATTTATTTATTTATCTATTTATTTATTTACAGTGAGGATGCTGAAACATTGGAGTAGGTTGTAGAAAGAGATGGTAGATGCCCCATACCTGGAAACACTCAAGGTTACGTTGGATGAGTCTTTGTGGGCAACTTGATCTAGTTAAACATGTCCCTGCTCATTGCAAGGTGGTTGGACTAGGTGAGCTTGAAAGGTGTCTTCTGAACTGTTCTGTGATTCTGAGACTGTTTTGGATCTACGCTTGCCTGTGAAGGCAGTACCTTGATTGCAAATACAAGATCCTGAACTTTGCTTTTATGTCAGAATTCTAGAAGTCAGGCCTCCACAACTTACTAGAGATAGCTACAGATAGGATTTTTGTTGTTGTTGTTCATTTGTTTGTTTCCTTGCTTGTTTTTTAATTAAAACTTGTATACTTCAAAGATTTAGCATAATAGAGAAGATTCAGAAAACAATCAGATACTGTAATCAAGTTCTTAGCTGAGGGGTTTTCTGCTGTGAGAAAAGGTCCTGTAGTATCTATCATGCAACACCATAGCAGCACATTTATTTTACAGAGGTAAATGCTTCCTTGTCTTTATTTCCTGCTTGTATTTGTGTTGTAGTATTTTGGTCACTTTTCTTGCCTTTTCCTAATCTCTTCCAAGGCTGTCATACTAGCTGCTCTCACGGCCATTTGCATGCTCAGATGTCTGCTTGCCAGCCAGGAGTTCTGTGTGATGGATGCAGTCTCTCGTAATGCTGACCTGCCTGCCACAGCCCTAATTCTTCAATGCTAGCTTTGTGTTTTTGTAAAATGCTTTAAGAATCATCTTTTCATTTCTTTTATGTGTATTATCCGGATTCTGTTTAGGGAGGAAAACTAAACCCTAAAAACATGCACTTGCATTATAACCTTAAATGAATCCTGAATGCAGGGTTTCTTTTATTACCAAGTACCTAAAATATAGATCAATTCAAGTTTGAATACTGTAGTAGATATGTAAAATTTGCAACAACCATAGAACTCAGAAAAATGACAATGTTATTTAGTTGTTTTGCTGGATGTTTTGGTTTGTTGGTTTGGTTTTGGTTTTGTTTTTTAAGTCTTTGATATCGCTTGATTACCTTTCCTTTTGGAACATAGGAAGGAATATTGTTGCCAAAATTGGTATAGTTTTGTTGTTCAGGGTTGCTGATTATGTGTAAAATCAAAAATGGACTACATAGCAATCTATTTGCTTCAGATATTGTAGTGTGTAATCTTGATTTTACAGTTTTATATAACTGCAGTAACTGAAAAAATGCTTGAACACCTTTTGAAATCAGTCTCTTGCTAGAGACCCTCTTGCTTTAGATCTTTGTATTGATTAATTAGTTGAGAAATTTATTCTTAGTAGAAATGTGGAAGGAATTTTTTTTTCTTTTTATGTATATATCTAATAAAATGAGTCTTCCAATAGGAATGGGAATNGCGTGCAGTCTCGGCACGGTATCCCACTGGCTGGTCCTGGCTCTCTTGGCAGCAGGCCGACCTCATGGAGGCCTCAGCAGGCACGGACACAATAGCAGAGTGAGAGAGGAGCGAGAGCAAGCGAGCAAGCTTGTGTTATCTGCTCACCCTTTATATATTTCAGCCCGAGACTGATGGGCCTTTGGACATAGATTAGCCAATCAGGATGGCAGTTTGCCCAGTTTGCCCATATTAGGTGAAGCTGGGGCTTTTGTGGCCACCACCCCCAGCTCAGAAGGAGGGGGGGCAGGGGAGCATGCCTGGGCAAGCCAGGACATGTACAAGCCCATCTTGGCCTTTGCAGGCCTACCACGACAGAGACTCTGGATGAAATTATAAGCAATGGAAATAAGGATGCAGTAGATGATAGCACAGAGAGGGAAAGGCAATAGGAACATGTAGTTAAAGACAGTATCCTCTTGGTATGGATCTGCTGCAGCCTGAGTAGTTTGACTAGTAGTTTCAGTGTTGTCTGGACATGTTTTTTAGCAGTAAATTATGAAAAGGAATTGATGAGTTTCATGGTAGGCCTAAGCAGGCCAAAATAGGCTTATACATGTCCTGGCTTGCCCAGACATGTTTTTCTGCTCCCCTTCCTTCTGCTTTGGGGAGAAGCAACCACAGGAAAGAGGACAAAGAACCTGGAGCCACTGAGTCTAAGGACTCTGGCTTGCCCAGACATGTTTTGCATCCTGTGATAAACAAGGTACACACCCTCAGCTTGTGCAAGGCCTGTGTTCTGCCCTAAAAAGGGTAAAGGGTAAAGCAAGCCTATGGCTTCACCTAATATGGTCAGGCTTGGCTAACTGCCATTCCGATTGGCTGTTCTATGTCCAAAGGCCCATTAGTCTCAGACTGTATTGATAAAAGAAGATGAGCAGGTCACACAACATGCTCTGCCATTGTACCTGTGCTGCTGCTGCCTGAAAACTGCCTTCCAGGATTCCAAGAACAGATTCTAAAAGCCTCCACATGATAGGCCTGCATAGGCAGAGTGACATCGTGCCAAGAGTGCACATCACAAGACATCCTGCCTGCACCTGATGGTTTCCTACCAAGACAGGAAGTCCTGAAGATCATCCGGAGGATATCAGGACCAGGTCAGAGATTGTCTGCCTCCTTTCCCCAGCACCCTGAAGCCTGGGAAGAATCAGAAGTCTCAGCAGCTGACAAGACAGTAACAGAATTCCCTGAAAGCCTTTGGGTACTGTCTGAAGCTGTAGCTAGCCTTGTGAGTCAGGAGATAATTTCGTGAGTAAATACTTAAAGCCTCTTGTAATTCACCATTGCCTTCTGCCAGAAGCAGAAAGGAGCTCCTTGAGTCCATCTAGTGGGCAAGCAGTGTATTGACCACAAGCAGTGTATTGACCGCAGGAACCTTCCCTTCCAGTTCAACTGAGTTCAATTAGTGTTATATTATTACTAGTTATTTCTAGATACTATGTTATTATCTGTATAAAGTTTCCATGACCAATGCGAAGAACCATTTATTATTAAAATTAGTGATCAGGGTGATGTGAGTTCTGAATATTGAATATTAATAAACAATATTAATCTTTGAAAATACCATCTCGCATTAAATAATTACCCTTCCATAACAATGAGCTGATGACTTCTCCAGGCATTATCTTTAATAGGAATGCTCTAGCTTTCTGTCAGTAGCTTTTAAAAAAAAAAAAATTTAAATTGTATTATGCAACATGCAATTATCACATCTAAATCAAATTATTAATGAGGAATATTCATGATACTTTTTTTATTTTCCATTTTACATTTTTGGTCTGTCATCTCTGTTTAACTACAACTCAAGTTAATTTGAATTACAATGTGTCTTATTAGCATTATTAGAAAAAATGCTAATTATGGTGCTTGGCTTGTATATTGGCTTGTTTTAGATTTTATATTTTTGTGTACTACTTGGTTTAGTTTGTATATTTCTCATGCAGACCTAATTTATGATTCATCTGACTTGCAGGGCTGGCTGGATCATCTCTGCCTAAAATGTATGAAGTTGCTCAAATGTTTCTGTAGGACAGAGCTTTTAGATTAAATTATGGAAAGATATGCTACAAGGTCCTGAAGGTGATTCACCTCTGAAAGGCTGACATTTTCCTGGAGCACTCTGACTCTCAGAAGTCGACTCCATTTGTAGTTAGAGATGGTTTATTCTTATTCTAATTGCTATGTTCCTTTTTAAAATTGTGCCAAGTCTTGCAAGGGCCCTCAGGGCAAGGAACAGACCTTAAGCGGGCCTGAGTGGCTCTGAGGCAGCAACTCGCTCTTATCCTGCAGGGAGCTCAAGTAGGGGCTCCTTGGGCAGGTGCCTGGTGCAGCTCAGGCCCTGGCTGTGTCAGGGGCGAAAGAGGGCTCCTTTGGAGCTGCTGTCACAGCCCAGAACTTTCTTTGGCACAAATTGCATGCACTGTGGGCAGATGCCAGAGCTGCCACTTTGGAAAAAGCTGAGATATAAATTCAATTTTCATTTGCTTTTATTTGGTTTGCAGCTTGTAACTGTGACTTGGGGGTGGAAAGGACAGGAACAGAAGCAATGTTTTGGTTAGGCTTTGAAAATAGCCTTTGAACTCTCTAATTTCAGCCAAAAGCCCTTAAAACATGATGAATATTTTAAATGTAGAAAGTTATACCTCAAATAACAGGTGTTCTTGCTGTTGTTGGGAGGTACTTGGCTCAGCCCAGAAGAGTACCAGATCTTTAAGGTTTTGATGTCTCCCATTTGCAAGCAGTGATATGTTTGCTTCCTTTCAGGACGATTCCTGAAAAGTCATCACAGCAGTACAACAACTGAAGCCACAATATATTTTTTAATTCTACTGCTGCATATATTCATCTCAATGGGATTTACTAGTTGTAGCACTTGCATAACTGGATCATTTATTTTTGAGTGCTGTGATTTCAATGGACTCTGTAGATATTTGGCAAGTTTAGAGAATTATAGATATTTTCTCTAGTTCTGTTTTCTTCCTTCATTCTTCATTCATTTAATGCCATGCAGCTGAAGAATAATACATTTTGTACTGATAGATTAGGAACCATTAATCTTATAGATTATTCGAGTGGCATTTGGTTGTGTTATTTTAGGTGACTCTACATCCACTTTTTCTTTCATAGTTACCTCTTTCTTTCAAGACTGTTAAACTATGTGCTTCTCAAGCAGTCACACGATAACAGGACCTTTCCAGCTCAAGTTCTCATCTGTGGTTGTATTTTAATTCTTTTTATTCTCTTTTCCCCCTTTTTGGTGGGGAAGGCCTCCCAAAATAACTGTCTAAAAGTACATTACAAGTCAGCTATTTGTTTATATAAAAGCACAATGTGTGACAGCACTGTGTACATTGTAAAGTATTTTTGATGAAGTGATGACTCTGGAAACCCTTACCTTGGGTGCCTTTCTATTAGTCTTCATTGTTTAGCCGAGATCAGTGGGATTACTCTTGTATATATCCATGTCCTATAATACAATATGAAAGAAAAGAAAGACCAACTTATTAAAAAACATAACATTTTATTAGCATGTTTTCTGTAGTGTTTTGTTTTAAGATACTTGTGATAAGAAGTGATAATGGTCAATAAAATAACATGGTGAGAATTATTTTTACTTGCCTGCATTTTCTGTTAGATATGATATTCTGATCTTTGGTTTGAAATAACTAACATACTGGAAGTCTCCCTAATTGCTCTACTGCAAGCAGTTCAACAAACTGTCAGTTACTTAGGTTTGGAAGACATATAATTATTGACACAAAACTGTCAATTTACTAATTAGGCTGGTCATTCTGAAAGGAAAATTTCATCTCTTAGATACCACTATAAATCAAACTGTTAGGTTCAACCCCACAAAGACTTAAAATGCAATTAACTCTACCTCAGTATTATAATTCATATGCATAAAGCTATGTGCTTTATTAGTTGCTCTAATGGCCATGATCAATAATAACCAAAAGATTTCTTCTTCTGGATTCTTTAATATGCTGTGTAGACTAAGGAGTTAACTCCAGTCCTCCCATTCTTATTCCAAGGACTCCCTTAAAACTATCCCAAAGACCAAATTAGTAGTCTTTTCTATATTGTGCTCCCTGCTGTATGGGATTCTGTGTCAAAGTTGGTCCCTGGTAAATGGGTTAGTTTTACTTGCAGTAAAACATGCAGTAGGAGGCACTGTTACTGCTGCTCTGGTATGATTTGCAAAGTCATGTCATTTACAGTAGTATTTATTAAAATGTGGAGTGTGGGAGAGGGTGTTATTAAATAAATTATGGATTGCCTCTTATATCCTATCACCTGCATCCTAGACTTTTACTGAGGAACAAACCAGTCATGCCTCTATGATATCTGAGCATTCACTAGAAATCTAGCATGTGCCTTGGATTTATTTTTTTCTGAATTGAAAAGAGGTCTCTAGTCTCTGTTGTTAGAAACATGCCATACAAATCTTTTCTGATGAGTCTAATTGAGTATCACTTGTGTAACAGCAAGATTTTTCTTAGTAAGTGCTTCAAAAGATGGTCAGATTGCTCTCCTAAATTAAGCCTGTTATCTATACTGCGCTCAGAAGAAACAGTGTAACATTTGGCAATGACGCTCTAGGGACACATGTGGAACGTGAACAGCAAATCATGTTCTGGGTCAGAGATGCTGAAAAAAAAAAGTATAAATACACTGATTTACCAATAGTAACATCAGGTTTAATCAGTACCAGTTTGTCTATCCAAGAAAAAGCCCCGATCTTTCTTCATTTTCACAAACTCTAAACTTTGTTGAATTCCTTGGAGTTTTATCACCTGTTGACCCTTCTCCAGCTTTACCCATCTGTTCTGAGATATTCATGAGCCTCTAGGATCTGACAATCCATAGTCATCTTACAAATTACTTGGTCTAAAACAGAAGTAGCATGATAGGAATAAAAGTCTTGGAGGGCACTGTTTCTATACAAGCAGACAAGCTTTAGTCAAGTGATGCTTAGGGAAGCTGTTCTGATTATTTAGTGAAAATGTCTGTGCCCTTGTAGGAAAATGTGCATTCCCTTATAAAGTTATTTTCTAGGCTGAAGTTCTTGTGTTGTGAAAGTGAGCTCACACTTGCATTGATTGACAAGAGCAGAAGAAAACAGCAGCAAAAAGACTATTATCCTCTCTGCTAGGATGGGTTAGGCTTGTGACAGAAGGCAGGATCTATTGCTGTTCATGTAATGTTGATGGCCCATGTTAAGCTGCGTTTGCATTATGTATATTTACCTGCAAAATACATCTTACTTCCAGCCAGATCTGTGGGTTGGAGTTCTCTGTACTGGCACTGGAAGCAGTGAATTGTGGTAGCTTGGTATGGGTACTGCTGTTAAGGTGCCAAAAAGGAAATCAATTTTTATTAAGTAAACCTGACAGTTTTGGGATCTCTTTTTGTCTTATTGCCTCAAGGTGCTACAATCATGTTGAGGGGTCACCATACAGTGGTTAGCTCTTCAAATACTCTCATATAGACAGCTCAGTAGCCATGATTGATCAGAGGAATCAAAGTACTTGCATGGTTCACATTAGGTTTACTGCTTTTCCTGTGGCTCATATGCTGGTTTTTAAACCTTTTGGAGTACCTGGAATCATTTCTTACATAATTTTAAAAATCCTTCTGCATTAATACTTGTCCCTTGCTTGGGTCATTTGCTCAACATTTTAATGATTTATGTCTCTCATGTAGATATTAGTGGATACAAAGATGTGTCTTAATGAGATTCTACTGCATATTGTTCACTGGGGGAGAATATAAAGCAGGGGAAATATAAAGCATTGAATACATGGATAGTTTCCAGCCATTTAAATGATTCAGAGCCTTTGATGAATCACTGGTTTCTACTGCTGACCTCTGCTTCTGACCTTTCGCTAACTTCACAGGTCAACAATTCTGTCAGCACCTGCATTTTGAATAATTTGTCATCTGAGCTCTCTAGATAGTATTTGTGTTCTCAGAGATTTTATTTTATTTTATTTATTAAGTGGTCGTTGACTGAAATGCAGCTGTAATTCTACAATGCAAAAACAGTTCTTGGTTACTGGATGGAAAGTACACTGAGAATGTACTATGCACTGTACTGGGCACCAGTACAATATACTGGTGGAATGTACATAGGTCTCCAGTAATTCTTGCATACATTTAAAAGAACACCTGTTCTTCATATACTGTATAGAAGCTTCAGTTCAAATTTAATATGCCATTTGCCAACTTTTTTCCTGTTTTCCAACTCTAAAGGGAAGGAACAACTGCCATACACCAAAGCATAAAAATTTCTACATTTAGTTGTTTGTGAAATACCTTACTATGTTTGACATGTCTTTTTCTATTCAGTGACCTATTTCTTTCTTTATTCTGTCATTTTCCCGTTTATGCACCAGAAAAGTCTTCTCTGATGTATCCATTTTAATGCGTAGCTTTCTCTGTGAGCCATTTGCCTGTGTACAAGGGCAGTTGCTTTAATCTCGCAATCAGAAGGCTTTGTTCTTCTCACAGGGTGTTCTTGATTAATGCAAACTAATAATTACAAACGCTACAGCATGCAGCATTACGACACAAGTGATTGGCTGGCTTGCCTCTTGACGAGCTTTACTTAGACCTAAGAAAGAAAGTGTTTATCTCACCAAAATTTCTAACTTTATTTTGATGCAATTATAGCAATGACATTTCACAGTGCCATCACTAAAGAAACATTAACATTTTGAATATACAGTGCTTTTCAAGGACAAATGTCAGGTTTGCCTTTAAAAAAAAAAAAGCACACCAAAACCTAAAGTTTTCAAGCAGACAAAGTCTTTTGGAAGTGTATTACATTATCATTAAAAAGAAAACATAACCCTGAAGAATACCAGGCACAGACACGAGAAAGATTTCTCTGTTCTTGGAAAGTAAGGCATAGCATTTTATATTCATAGAATCATAGAATGGTAGAGTTGGAAGGGACCTCAAGGATCATCTAGTTCCAACCCCTGGACACCTCCCACTAGTACAGGTCACTCAAGGCCTCATTCAACCTGGCCTTAAACAGCTCCAGGGAGGGAGCAGCCACAACCTCCCTGGGCAACCTGTTCCAGTGCCTCACCACCTTCACTGCAAAGAACTTCCTCCTAATATCTAGTCTAAATCTCCCCTCTGCCAGTTTAAACCCATTGCTCCTCATCCTGTCATTGCAAGACCTTATAAATAGGCCCTCCCCAGCCTTCCTGTAGGCCCCCTTCAGATATTGGAAGGCTACTATAAGGTCTCCTGGTAGCTTTCTCTTCTCCAGGCTGAAGAGCCCCAACTCTCTCAGCCTGTCCTCATAGGAGAGCTATTGGTTTCTTTTATTTGGTTGAGGTTTATTTGTTGGGTATTTCGTCCCACTCCTTGCTGCCAGACAGACACAAGCCCAAGATGCTCTGCAAGTCCTTCTTGGGCTTTTCCTGTAGGATTAATTCGACTCTTTATTTCGGTATGTTTAATAATAGGAAAAAAGAGTTTAATGCATCTGACATTCTTATGGGTTTTATGCCCATCAAAAGAGTTAATATAAAGAAGCGCTGGCTATTTTGGACTGTGCTGTTAGTTTCCTGTAAACATACTTTTAGCGTGCTCTAAGTGGATGATGACATGCTCCTGTTTCAAGTAGAGAGCTGCTTCACAGAAAGTACTCCTGTAAGCATGAGAAATGTCATGAGGAAATTATTGCAGAGGGTGAGAGCACTGTAAGTTCACACCATGCTGTATACCACATTAGCTTTCCCTTGTAGATCAGACTTTAACAGGTGGCCACAAAATTCTTCCTATTGTTGTTGCTATTAATAAATAAAAAGATAATGCCATATTAAGCATATCTGGACCTAATCTAATGCTAGTTATAGTAGTTGCATTCTGTCAGTAGTCAATATGCATCAGTTCCTTTCTGTTCTGGTTCCTTTCAGGATGTCTTCTTGATTATATTTTGCAAATCAGCTGCTGATTTCTCAAGTATTGTAAAACTGTACTGTAATAAACATGGTGACACTGTTTCAAATCCACTTTACATATTCACTTTTCTAGAAACTCACTCAACCTTATAAATGGTCCTAGTCATGTTTTAATCCTTGCTTAAAAATTGCTGTCCCTTCTTAGATTTTGTGCTTATGGACCTGCAAACTACTGAGTATTTGGGGAATTTTCTCCAGAAATGATTCAGTGAGGTTGAAGGACTGATTCCTCTAAAAACTTTGTCTTGAAACATTTTTTTTTTCTTATGAAATCAAGGTAATCAGTACCAGAATTGATGATGTGTATATGTGGAACTTCTTCTACAAGATTATTTTAAATTATCTTAGCGTGTAGCAATCCTGTGAATATTTTTTGTGTATATACTGGCATAGAATGATTAACTTTGAGAATCTTGTATTACTCATACATGAGTGAAATAACATCCCCTCTCTGCCCCCAAATTTTATAAAGCACACTTGCTTCTTTTTTCTCATCCTTTATTTCTAGTATTCACTCCTGTTTCTACATGCAATACAACTTATACATGTTCAAACTCTTTTTTTAACCTATCTCAAATACCAACACTTCAGCTATGATGGTAGAGAGTAGAGCTCAGCACAAACTAATCTGTTTTGCAACACTTTCAAGATAGATAGAATCAACAATTTATAGCAAAGATCCTACTACTAAGGTAGTTCAAAGCTATCACAGCTGTATCTACACTTTGCTGAAGAAATGCCTTATGCTAAAGTAAAAAGGGGATGGAACTTGATGTGGTACTAGATTATTCTGTAATTCAGCTATGATTTAAGTAGCTACTAATTTCACTACTTCAGTTAAACCTCTTGCTGATCATAATTTCTCTTCTGGGTAATGTTTTCCTGTTATTCCTGAGTGGCAACACTATCTCGAATACCGAATAATCCAGACAGCAGCTATTTTAGCTGTGAATACTTTCTTAATTGTTTCTTTCTGCTATGCATATGAATGTCTGTAAACTTGATATCTAGTTCTTAAATTCTTGTTATTGTCTATGAATTAAGTGTTAATTGCTATAAGGTTAATATTAAAAGAGAAAAATTGCGCTAATGTAATTTCTTAACTTTTTTTGCTTATGTGCTGGGAAATATTTTGAAATTATTCCTCAGTATGCCATATATTTAAATACTGATTGATAGAACATTCTGTTATCCACACTAATTTGCATTTATAGAATATTAATAAAGTTGTTTTGTAATCTTGACATTTACTCTGTTTTGTAGTGACACCTGATTGTTTAAGTTAGACTGACACTGTTTACTTTTGGGTAAGATGGTCCTAGCAAGGGGCATTGATGAAGTTATGCTAATACTGTCTACCTTGAGTGTACCGAAATCACTGATCCCACAGGAACCTTATCAAGGGCGAGACACTGGAGATTCCCAAAGCACCAGCCCTGCATCCTCGAGGATTTATATTGCTTGGTAAAATCAGCAAAGTCCCCAGACTGATGCCCTAATGTTGAACCTAACCTCAGTGTAAACAGTGTTGAACCAGAAGATAAGTTTTTGTAGCTTTTTAATCATAATTAAGTGAGTCGTCTTCTTAATCTGAGAAAATGTACCTATTGTTTTATTCAGTGACTAAATTTTCTTGATAAATATTATCATATAATCTGATCAGACTTTTTCAGCTTAGGCATGCTAAAATTGTCTAGATAAAGTGTAAAATAAATGGAGGTAGAAAAAGCAGCAACAAAACCAACTTTTAAATGTTTATTTATTAGATAGATTAAAGCCTTTATGTGCTTTGATTTTATTTTGAAGGGTCCATCTTGCTGGGATGATGTGCTGATTCCCAACAGAATAAGAGGTGCTTGCCAGTCCCAAAGATGCAACGGAAACATAGCGGTAAGATTTTGTCCTGTTTCTCTAAGTGCTGTGGTACTTAAAACTGTTTGTAGCAATTCTAAGCATATTAGGATTGCAAATTGACATGTATAGAATACTTCAAAGAAGCTGTTCAGCATCAGATAATATATCTCTGATGCTTAGCAAAAGGCAGGAACTTGATCAGTTGCTGCCTGGAACGGAGGAAATAATTTTATGTCATTTCTTTCACTGAAGTAGAACTCAGGGCTTCAAGTATGCATAGGTTAAATGAAGAATCACAGAATCACAGAAGAATATAATACAGAAACATTCATGTCAGTGATTGTTTTATGATTATCATGTATATATCAGTGCTCTGAAAGTTTAAAATTTCTGTATCATCTTTCATATCAGGTCTTTCACATCAGATATTTAGGCTTTGTCCATAGAAGCAGAGTCCTCACACTGATCACTTTACAATCTGTTTTCCCACATGCTTGTTATTGTTGTTTACTTTTAGTGTTTCTTGAAGTGCCACCTATGAAAAGCCTGGGTAAGCGGCAGTGTGTATATACCAAACTATTAATGAGGATTTTTCAAAACAATATTCATGTATACTTCTATCTTTCCATGTGTTAGATATTGCTCAATAGTATTTAGTACTAAAGAGGTCTTAGAGGTGCTTCTGTTTCAGGAAAAAAGCTTAATTTGAGGTGTTGCTTTTGAATGTAGCTTTTAAAGATGAACACAAAATTTTATACATATGAAAGGATTCTATTCACCAAAGGTTTGCAGATTGCTAACTGCCTTTTTTCAGAGGCACTCACCTGCTCTGGTGCACTTTTTCTTTGTCTTCCCTCACAAAACAGTGTTGTGGAAGGCTAAAATAGGCCAAATTAGGTATGAACATGTCCTGGCTTGTCCTGACATGTTTTTCTGCTCTCCCTCCTTCTGCTGATGGGAGAAGCAGCCATGGGAAAGGAAGACAAAAGGCCTCTGGTGCCTCCATTTCTGTCCAAACTTGTTTACAGGGTACCCACACATGTTTATACACTTGTTTGTATGCTGCCCTAAAAAGGTAAAAGCCCTGACTTCACCTAATATGGTTAAGCTTCACAAAGTGCCATTCTGATTGGCTACTCTGTGTCCAAAGTCTCATTAGGCTCAGGCTACACTGATAAAAGAGATAAGCAGGTAACACATGGTGCTGCTGATGTTGCCATTGCATTTGCCTAATGTGCTCTCTGCTTCTGGCAGTGATTCTGCCATTGCTTTCTGCCATTGTATCCTGACATGCTCTGCTAAGCTGTAAACTAGTTTAGCAGAGTTTGCTACATAGTAACAAGCCCTGATGCTTTGGAAACTGCTTTGAGTTTACCAGGAATAAGCACCAAATGCCTCTGTGGGATAGGCTTGCTTAACCAGAATGACATTGTGCTAAGACTGCACATCTGCAAGACGTCCTGCCAGTGAGTCTTCTACCAATATGGGCAACCCTGGAAGGGACACAGATCATCCAAAAAGAGCCAGGATCAGGTCAGAGATTGTCTGCCTCTTTCCCCAGTATCCTTGATAGTGCCTGGGAAAGTCAGAAGCCCCTCAGCAGCTGACAATACACTGACAGAACTCCCTGCAAGTGTTCGGGTACTGTCTGTAGCTGTAGTTAGTCCCAGGGAATCTGGAGATTAGTATTTTGTCAGTAAATACTCAGTAGCTTCTTTAACAAATCTGTAGCAAAACTCTTTAAGACATTCTCTAACTGAATTCACCAAGTGCCTTCTGCCTAAGCAGAAAGGAGCTTCCCAAGTCCATCTAGTGGGCAAGCAGTATAACTGACCACAAGAACCTCTCTTCCAGTTCAATTAAGTTTAGTGTTTGTATCATTGCTAGTTATTTCTTAAGTGTGCTAGATCCTGTTATTCCTTTGTATAATGTTTTCATGACCGCTGCGAAGAACCTGATATTATTATTAAAAATTACTGTGTGGGTAATGAGAGTCCTGAATATAAAAATTAATAAACAATATTAATTTTGAAAAAATACCATATCTCATTAATTAATACCCTCCATTACAAACAATTGTGAAGTAGCTTGTCCATTTGCTTCCTCTTTGGCCACAAATGGTGTCAGGAAGTATTTGATATGATTTTAGACATTAAACAGTTGTTTTAACAGTGTGGGGCTTATGGCTATATCCACACACAACCAACAGAAACAGAGGTATTGTGGATCTTGGACTTCTGCTTCTCAGTCTGCTCTTTGTAGTAATGGCTCAACCACTCTCTTGAAAGTGGCAGGTATTAGACATTCACATGCTAATCTCTCCACTGTGCTGAGCTCTGTTAGGAGTGTTAAAGCACTGCTTTGCCTTTGGGCAGTGTCGTGGAGGGGGGTTTGAATCTGGGTTATAAGTGAATTGTAATGAGGCTGATATGAAAATATTAGATATTTTTATTAAATAAAGAAAATTCCTCCAAACATATTTACAATTAACACACAGATTCTACTATGAGGTCGGTAAAACTATCTTTGCAGAATGTATATACATTTAATAAAATTAATTTAAATGAATTTTAGAAACATTTTTGGAAATTCAAACAACTAGAGAGTCCTGCAGCACAAACTGCCACTTAAAGGTTAAACATAAACTTTCCGAACTTCAAANACTCACAAGTCCATCATCATGACTTCTGCAGACTGTGAGGCGCCAAGCCTTTTGTCTGCTTTCCCGCTTCTTCTACCCGGGAAGAAGGGGGGAAAGGAGGGGTGGGGGGGGCAAGATGGGTACCCAGGTCGATATCTAGGATATATGTTCCAAGTATAATTTGGGCCTTTCATCACAGGCAGTTTGGCTGTAGTCTGCCTGTTGTTATGCTTCAGGATCTGTTGTAACTGGAGGAGGAAGCACTAACTATAAAACTAAAATGTTAACTGGCTACTGCTGTGCCAAACAATGAACCTTGAGTCAGATAAGTGCCATGACCTGAGCTGCTGTCAGTGCATCTAGCAAATTGCATACCTAGTTAGCAAGCCTTGGTGAATTCATGTTGACTACTCATGATAAGCCTCTTTGAGATGGTGCCAAGAACAAGCTGCTCCATCACCTTTCCAGGGATGGAGGTGAGGGTGACCAGCCTACAGTTAGTTGGGTCCTCCTCCTTGCCCTTTCTGAAGTTTGATCACTTGCTCATTTTTAAAAATTATTAGTATATGGCCATTAGATGTAGTTTTAAACAGTCAGCTTCCACAACACAATAGCCTTACTGTTCCAGTGTGCGCTTTTAGGGCAGAGAGTCTGCAACAGAAGTTTGTTATGTTTTTTCACTGCATAGCTTTTCCTATTATTTTTCTGCATTCCTCCTGTATAATTTGAATATTTTTCTTTCTCCTACATGTCTGTGGTCATTATGTTTGGCACCAAGGACAGCAATATTATGTAATGTTTTCATAGTTCATCTATTCCACAGGGAGTTTGTGCTAACCTGGAATAGGCTGGACTAAGAAATCAAGGGAATAGTGCTCATCTTGGATGCTTTAAATATGCTGCTTACCAAATTATTTTTTTTTCAAGCATCTAAAGCTATTCTTCTCAAACCTCGCTATTCAGGTGAAATGTACTTATTTTTTTTAAATCTCATTTTACTTTGATCAGCTCAGACCTCTGTTTCAACTGAGAACAGAAATAAATTCTCTATCAGAGTATCCAAAATAAAGTAATAAATTTTATGATATCAAAACATGAAGATAGTAAACTAACAAAATGTCTTATCATTATAGGAAGGCTCAAGTACATTGCTATATTATTTACTGATTCTTCTTTGTGTACAGCAATGTGGTTGGCTATTTGTGAAAGGAACCATGTCTGTCTGTCCTTGGATCCATTAGAATATTTTCAATGCCATAGTATTGCTAGGAGTAATTAAAAATTTTGAAATGTTTCTTATTACTAAGAAATCTCCTGACATTTTTTCTTTTTTTGTTGACGTATCTGTTAGCTTTACCTTATGCATTATAGATTATTCTAGATATCATATACTTAAAAAAAAATAATTCACAGTGAATATGGTGAAACAGGAGTGCTAATTAAAATAGTAGATAAGAATTCTTGTAGCACAACCTGTGAAGTAAGATTATGGCAACCTCTTTATCCAGACTTAACAAGAGAATTATTCAGATTTCATACAGGACAGGTTTCAGAGTGTTTTTCATATTTACTAGAGACTTTGGCCATTGTTTTACTACTTAGGAACTGTTACATTCTTCTCTGCCCAGTGGTATGGCAAGTAAAAGGCAAAAAGTGAGCTAATAAAGCATAAATGCAAGTTAAACAACAAGAAAACTAGACTTACCATTGTAGTTTTACTTTATCTTTTCTATTTTTGATATAAAAAGGGCCCAGAGCTAACAAACAGGCAAGCACATTTGGGGACTTTTCTGAGTTTCGTTTAAAAACGTATCCATTCACCACATGAAAATGACAATGGCTCTGGTTTAATCACTGATTAACTTCTCTTGTTAAAACACACCTAATGGCTTGCTTTGATTTATGGTTTGGTTTCATTTATGCTTCCACGGTGAACATAAGAATCAATTTGGACATCTCCAGTCAAGTGTCTCTGGCATAACAAAAGAAGTTTCTAAATTGTTTCTATGAATGACTTGTCAAAGCCTTGTTAGCTAAGCAGAGCAATACCCAAAATCTCTCTGACTTAACTTTATAAGTAGAGTTCATGCATTTCTTACAATAACTAGAATAATGATAAACATAGTACCCACTTAGTCATTTATTTTTAGATTGTAAATTAAGTCACTTGACCTTAATTTCCATAGAAATACACAGGAATCCATATGCATGACTGAATCAACACATTGCACTATATTAAGACAGATCTCATGTTATTGTTAAATGTCACTTTTAAGATGTTTGTGAGCCTTCTCATCAATCACAATAGCTTCTCATATCAGATTTGTAACAGTACAAATGCAATTTCCAATTTCCATGTAGCTTCATTTTGCCCTCCCCCCCCCACCAACCCCTTCCTATATTTTCATGAAGAAAAGTTGCATCCCAAAGCATAATTGTTTAAGGCAATCTGATATGTGTGTTAGTATTTCAATATCCTCCCTGGTCCCGTGAAACTCTTTGGAAATCTTCAACTACTGAGATACAAAATATGAAGTCTGAAAGACTTGCTAAGGCAATCCTTTACACCACAGAAACTTCAAAATGTGTAATTGGCAAGTGTATACTTTTACCAATTTTCAGTGTTTTTCATAAGTTGCACACATTGGAACCAGTCACAATTACAGTAGTAATGTCATCAGTGTCAACTACAGAGATGATAAAATCTACTTAAATGTGTTGATATCCAGCACTTTTTATTAGACAATTTAACCATAGTGCCATCCTGAGGGCTCCAGTTCAGCTGATTGTCCAACAAAAAGCTCAGTTATTTCAAATTGCTGCCTCTCTTGGCAGAGTCCTTCCTTCTACATGCACAGCCCTTACTTTTAAAAGCATGCCTTCATCTTTGCTTGTTTTAAAATGTATTTAATCTCACCTGGGTGAGCTGCTCCTCTTTCTTTGCCAGTGACTTTTATTATTTTCTTCGCCCTCAGATTTTGTGCCATCTGAAAATTTTGTGGATAATTAATTTATGCCTTCTTCCAGATCACTAACCATTTTTTTTTAATAGCATAGAGCTAGGAGATGATCAGTGCAAAGGCCGCTTTGAAAAACAGACAGTTGATGATTCACTGTGGGAACTTATATTTTGAAATATATCAGTTACATCCATCTAACATTTGTCTCAGAGTGTTCTTAGTTTCTTAATCAGCATCAGTGCTATATCAAATGCTACACAAAAACCGGGTAAGTTGCAACATTGCTATTATGTTGTCCCACTAAATGTGTCATCTCATGAAAATGTCAGGTTAGTTTAATAGGGTCAAGTTACCATAAATCCTTGCTGATTTACATTAATTACACATCCTTCTTTTATTAATTACCATATTAACTATTTATTCTATCCAGAGCGAGAGTCAGGCTTGCATGCATATAATTATTTAGATTACCTCATAGAAAGCCACCCTGAACTATGGCATACTGAATTTCTGTTCCTATAAATCCTCCCTATTTTAATCATGTCTGAATGTGGGTTGTTTTGTTTGTTTTGTCACCAGTGCATTTTCTAAGGAGAAGCAGAGAGGGGGAACAGCATTGAAAACAGTACCTATGGGACTTTAAAATATACTGCAAATGTGCTTTGATTGTATTATAGTAATTTTTGCTAGGCCTTTAAATTGATGTACTTAGCAGCCATTGCAGATTAAAAATATCTACTTCAAATACTCGATTCGTGAAGAAAGAAACGAGGCAGTTGACTTTTCTTAGTGTTTAAAGATCTTTGATATATTTTGGAGTTCTTTTCATTGTAATTACAAACTATTTCAACTCTACATTCCTTCTCAGTTGCCTCTGTAGGAAATCTAATTACATATTTTTTTGTTACAGATATTCTCAAAGTAACCTCATTCTGGAATAGATCAATTTTTGCTTTATAAAGAGATTCTGTTATTCTGCCTCTTGATGTAGAAAAATCAATGATAGGTAAAAAAAAGCTGAATTATAAAATAGAATTACTTTTGTACAAGAACAAAAAGGCTGAATTATTTATCTTTGAAGCAGAAGTTAAAGCTTTTAAAATTAAGATCCGTCCTCATTAAAAAAAAAATCAAGTTGAGTTATTGTACTTGTACAGTGGGAAAGAGCTAGCATTTCCACAGTATATTGGACTTTTCTTATGGGCAGCAGACAGGGTCACATCAATACCCACAGCCAGAAAACAGAATGAGAATTATTTAGAATGGTTGGTTATATAAAATTTTCTTTTTGGAACTCATTTCACCTGGTAAGTAGCTGCTAATAGTTTCTGTGAGCTTGAATTTGTGTAAGCATTCTGGCAAACCCAGAGAAATTAATTTGTCCTCTGTGTTGAACAGTCTTAGGAAATTTAACTTATCTTGCTTGTATTGCTAGCACTGTTTCTATCTATGTGTGGGGAAATGTCACAGTTTTGTAAAAGATTAAGCAAAATATGCTGAAGATTATAATGCTTTCTTCAAACAAATCCTCTTCCTTTGATATTCTTCTGCAGCTGTTAATACTGCCACTGAAAGATTTTAAAACAAAAATTGTTACTCATTAATTTTCACATCTGTGGTTCCAGAAAACCATATATTGAAAGTGTGAGCAATAAGCACATCTTCAGTTGCCTTTTTTTTTTTTTTTCTTAGTGTTTTATTCATGTGTGAGCAATTACTTAGCACAATTGTTCTCAGCTCATAGGTTTTCCTGGTGATTGTGGTCTAACCTCAGCCAGCAACTAAACCCCACAATTCCTTTCTCCCTCTGGGATGGGGAGGAAAAGTGGGGGAGGGGGAAAAAACCCAACAAACTAAAAACAGCCAACCAAAACCAAACCAAAACAAAACAACAAAAAACCACCCAAACCCCCCCTCAAACTCTTAGTCTGAGATAGGAACAGTTTAATAACTAAAATACAATAATAATAGTAATGAAAAGGAATATAACAAAAAGAGGGAGAAATAAATCCTAAGGAAAGATAAATGATATCCACTGCAATTGCTAGTCACCCACTGACTGATGTCCAAACAGCAATCCAGGCCTCCTGGCCAACTAACCTCAGTTTTTATAGTGACCATGATGTTCTTGTGATATGGAATATACCTTGTACTAGCTTGGGTCAGCTGACTGTACTTCATCTCAGCTACTTGTGCACCTCCTCACTGGCAAGGCATGGGAAACTGAAAAATCCTTCATTTAAGATAAGAAACAATTAAAACATCAGTGTGTTACTAACATTATTATGTCACTAAATCAAAAACACAGCACTGCAGTAGCTACTAGAGAGAAAATTAACTCTATCCAGTTGAAACTAGGATACTGGTCCTTCAAAATTCCCTTTTAAAACATGTGCTATGTTTGAAATAACTGCTTATCTTCCTCAATTATAGGGTTCTTGAAAATTTCTTCAAGTAGCGTAGATGCTTCATCATTTGATGAGAGGCAGTTTCAGGTGACTTGAAGATTTGTCCTTCAGCTGGAATCAGTGAGAGTTTTGGCAAAAGTGGTACCTTATATTAAGTCAATTTTTATATCCCTGTTGAGTTTGTCAGTATCAAGGGCTCGTTGTTACGGAAACTGAGCAGAATAGATGAATGTGTTCATCTAACTACATTCTAGATTTTTCACAGCTCCTGTAGTAATTCCATTTGCAGTGCTTAGAGGTAGATAGCGTTTTCAAGCCAAAACAGAATGTAAATGCACCTTTATTATTTTAAAGATGTTTTACTTATAGAAATGTATGAAAAATATACCGATGATGCACAGCAGCAAGAAACTCGTTCTGTGCATCATCCTTGGAGGTGTTCAAGCAGAGTGTGGACCTGGTGCACAGAGACATGGCTTAGTGTTGATCCTTCAGTGCTGGCTTGAAGATTGGACTAGATGATCTTTGAGGTATCTTCCAACCAAATATATTCTATGATTCTGTTATTCTGTGTCATAAAGACTTAACTACATTGTAAGATTATAACATCCCTATTTTGGCCTGATACACCATTTTTTCGGTTATTGTGATGTTCAAAACAACCACAGGGAGATTCATCTTTGCACTGTACAGTATTAAACCATGATAGGTTGTGGAAGTTGCAATGTGTCCAAAAAGTGACAAACTAATGGAAGAAAAAGATGCTGAGACTATTAAATGTCAAGATAGTAATTTTCAGGAAGTTATTGGAATATGAGTTATGATTATTAATGTTAATATTTATAACCAGATGAAAATATTAATCACACAATGAAAATTATTTATTAATATTAAATCTTGCCAGAAAACTTATTTGTAAGGTATGAATGCATGGTTGTGGGTATTTACACAGGCAATTTAAACAGTTAAGCAAAAACAGAAATGCAAACATTAATTTGAGCTTTTGATGGTGCAGTATCTTGTGGTGCAATATGCCGCTTGCCCTCTAGGGGGCTCGAGAGGCTCCTTTCTGCCGAAGCAGAAGGTTGTTACAGAGTAAAAAGAACCAAAGCAAAGACTTTAATGACAGAAACTTTTAGAGAATTTGCTCACAAACTAGTATCTTCAGATTTCTGGGACTGCATTGTAGTCCCAGACAGTTCCCAAAGCACTTGGAGGGTTGCTATCAGTGGTATGGTACACATTGGAACCTTTTGGAGTTTCCCCAGGACTCTGGCAGTGCTGGGGCTTGCACAATCTCTGACCTGCTCTTGATCCCTTCTCGGGCAGACAGCGTCCTTTCCAGGGCTCCAGACTTCTCATAGAGGTTTGCAGGTGTGCAGCAAGCACGGTGTCTTGCAGCATGGCAGTAACCTCCTCTCTCTCACCATGCAAGCTGCAGCAAGGTCTGTCAGGAGTGCTTGGCTCTCCTGGTAAACCCCTTCTGCATGATCCAGGCTTCGCTACCTGCTGGCGAGGTTTTCACGCTAAGGCTGGCTGTGGGCTTTAGGCAGCTTTTGGCAATAACTCTTGCCTATGGCATGAAGGCACTTAATGCCTCTCCCTGGTAAACTGAGGCACAGCAAGTTCCAGGTAGACAAGCCTGAAGCATCAAAGCTTGTTGTTACACAGCAAAGCTGTTTTGAAGCATACAAGGCTTCCTGGTCCCCAAAGCAAAAGCTTGGCTAGGCAAACGTAAGGCAAGGCAAACATAAGGCAAGGCAAAATGCCATAGCATAGCAAAGCAAAAAAAAGACATGGCAAAATGGCATGGCAAAGTTTACAACTTCACTCATTTATCAATTGCCTGAGTCCAATGTCTCCATTTGGCCACAGAGATTCACCAATCAGAATGGCACTTTGCCAAAACTAACCATATTAGGTGAAGCTAGGGGCTTGCTTTAGCATCAGGCAAGTGTATGTACCTTGCTTACCACAAGATGTGAACAGAAGCAGACTCAGTGTTTCCAGGCCTTTGTCTTCCTTGCTGCGTTGCTCTCTACTCCAGTAGAGGGGTGGGGGAGTGGGGGATCATGCCTGGACCATATTAGGTCTACTTTGGCCTTCCATGACAGATGTCTCTGAGCAACAAATTACTAGAGATTAGGATTACATTTTAGGCAAACATCATTTTTAGTGTGCCCTCTGTGGTGGTTTTTGTTTTGTTTTGGGGAGTTTTGGTTGGCTGGTTGGCTTGGGAGTTTTTTAGAGGGGAACATTTGTTTGGTTTTGGGTTTTTTGTTTCCTTTTTTTTTGTGGGGGATATGTGTGTGTGTGTTTGTTGGTTTTGGTTGTCACAGAATCACAGAACATTAGAGGTTGGAAGGGACCTCCAGAGATCATTGAATCCAACCCCACTGCCAAAACAGGACCATCTAGGGCAGTCTGCACAGGAATACATCCAGGTGGGTTTGGAAAGTCTCCAGAGAAGGAGACTCCACAACCCCACACCCTCTCTGGGCAGCCTGTTCCAGTGCTCTATCACCCTCTCTGTAAAGAAGTTTCTCCTCATTTTTTGGGGTTTTTTTTTGGTTGAATTTTTGTTTTGTTTTGTTTTTTAACATACATTCTATACATCTGCTATTAACTTCCTATGAGAGGCAAGACACTGGGCTGGATGGACTGCTCTATGATCTCATGTAGTGAAATAATCAGGTGTTGCCAGAACAGATTTCTTAGGGAAGCTACATATTATCAAACTCAGATACAAAGGATAAATATCACCAATGTATTTGTCACAATCTATAAAAAGGCTTTTTTTTTTTTTTTTTTTAATTTACACTTTGTTGCATGAGTGTGCCTTTACATATATATTTATTTATGGAGTCCTAGTTACACATTGCACAAATACAAAGGGAAAGGGAATCCAAATTCAATATATTGTATTCTTTTTCCAGGGAAGAATGTTAGAAAAAGCTGTGAGACTCCCACTGATGTGTAATATTGCCACTATATAGTCTCAAGCCTAGTAGTGAAAGCAGTGTTAATGTATTTACGTTGTATGTCACCCAACAGGTAGTTTCCATTTATTACCTGGAGGTGATTATAGCATTTGTATATTTAATCTATTGGAGCTTTAAAAAAACACACAGGCATTTTGGTACCTAAACAATTTGGGAAGCAGTACTTGAAAGCTATGAGTGAAATGCTATTATATTAAAACCAGAGAAACAAACTCAAGAAGGTACAGTTGAATCAGTTCCAAATCCTAACATCATGCCTACTCTGTCACTATTTTCACAAAGCAAACCCATGTTTTCTTTCAATTACAGTTTGGGTATGTATTTTTTGCATGCTATGTGTCATCATATCAGATGTGTTTGAGGATAATTTTTTGTAATTCACTGAGTTTCAGTAACACTTTCACTGAATCTTTTGTTGCTTACTGCACATGACATAAACAGTATGCTACTCTTTGCAGCTGTTGCAAATTCATGACTAATGATTTAAACTTAGGATTTCCACTCAACCATGCAACACACTCTTGCAATCATTACTCAGCAATTGAACCAGATGAAGGTGATTTTATTAGGGTACAGTATGGTTAATTTGTTAGGGTACAATACAGGAGTCCCTCCTCAAATGTCAGGCAGCATTTATATGGAAGAGTACAATTGCTTCATTTACATCCGGCAAGTTCTGCTGCTCACTGCTTAATAACTGTGTCATTTTGCAGGCTGGCACACTGTGTGATACATTTTGCTGGATCTGAAACTACTATAATATTTACCTTGGCATAAAATCTATTTCCCACCTGCAGTTTCCATGGTTGATATTCCGATCTAAAATGTGCAAAGGTATTAGATTTTTGTCTACTCAATTTTTGGTCTAACTATTTCTAAGAAATTGTTTCTGTGACTGATTTGGGATCAGTCCGTAAACCCTTTGTGTCTTCCTTTTCTGTGCATGCAGGTTATGAAAGCTCATTTTTACAAATAAGAACTAAATTCTGAATAAGCATGAACCTTTTATAAGATATGGTGATATGAGATAACGTGTCTGGTGGCATCACCTGTGAGCTTTCACCAGTGGCTGCAAGGTAATTCATGACGGAAATTACGCTACAAATCATGGTCTCTGTCCCTCATGATTCATTTATCTGGAGAATAAATCTTAATGAAGAGTGACTGAAGGAGCTGGGGCTGTTTAGTTTGAAAAAGAAGAGGCTGAGGGAGGACCTCATAGCTCTCTACAACTACCTGAAAAGATGTTGTGGAGAGGCTGGTGCTAGTCTCTTCTCATAGGTAATTAATGATAGAACAGGAGGCAATGGCCTCTAACTGCCTCAAACTGCAAGGGTAGGTTTAGACTGAACATTAGGAAACATTTTCTCACAGCCAGAGTGGCCAGGCATTGGAATGGGCTGCCTGGGGAGGTGGTTGAGCCACTAACCATGGGTGTGTTTAAAGGTCATTTGGATGTGGTGCTTGGGGATATAATTTAGAGGCTAACCTTGTAAAGTAGGGTTATCAGTTGGACTTGGTGATACTAAGAGTCTTTCCCAACCTGAATGTTCCTGTGATTCTGTGATCCTGTGATCCTGATATGGTGGCAAGTTCTTGAATAACTCCTGCCAGAAATACCTGGATTCTCATAGTAGTATGGATGTGAGGGGCCAATTAAATGTGTTTATCTTCAGTAAACAACATGTATTTTTAGCTCAGAGAAGCCAGTTGTAAGCGAGACTTTTCTTGAGTCTAGAAAGTTAAAATTGTAATAATTAATATCTTTCTGATTCTATTTTCTACCTTAGTGACCCAACTCAGGAAGATACTTAAAATATATATTTAGCTTTAATCTACTGAAGCTAACACAGCTCAATGCATGAGGTTCCTGTTGCAACAGGGCATTAATTTGAATGAATAATAATGAACTGTATCAATATATAAAATTTACTTAGTGAATCTCTTACAGTTATTAAGAATATTCAATATTTTGCTTGTAAGTCAAGTATTTTCCATGCTTCAGCACAATGGATTGTTAGAAGTATGGTTTACAAAATAAAAAAATAAAAAGCCTACAGCTTGCTAAGAACATGTTGCTAAGAACAGGCTGTGTTTGACATTATGCATTGCAAAAGTTCTCTTTCAAACCTTTGTGAAATTTCATGTGTCCAGGTAGAACATCTGCTGATCAGTTGTGCAGTAGATCGCAGCAGCTCTTTGCAACTTCGGTAAATGTTTGGAGCATTCTGAAAACAAATATTCAAGTTTTTCCACTGTGGTACTTCAATGTATGTGGGCAAAACAACTGTGGTTATGAGTCCTTCTTAAAAACTACACATGGTGAAACTACTGCCAGGGCATGATGAAAGAGAATTCTAGTGAAAAATGGGTTTTGTCATTTCGATATACAAAACTCTCTGCTACCCCTGCTACTCCACCACTGCAAATAGAAAAAGAGTATTCGAATTGCATCAATGCATTTTATTCTCTTCTGCTTTAAGAAAAGCCACATCTGGTGCCCATGTGATAATTACTAAGAAATAATTCCTCACCAAACACCACTCCTACAGTGTCAGTAGAAGAAGCAGTAATTGTATATATCTCATTATATCTCAAGCAAAAACATTGTCCCCACATGAATTTGAGATTGTAAAGGGGAAAATTAACAAAATTCGATTCACTATGGATATACCTATTAAAGGTATTTGCATGTGTTAGAGGTAGCACCCACAGATTATCATAGAATCACAGAATCATAGAATCATCCAGGCTGGAAAGGACCTCTGAGATCACCAAGTCGATCCATTTTACCCACTCCACAAAGTCTGTCATTACACCATGTCCTCAGGCACCAGATTTATATGGCTTTTAAACATGTCCAGGGATGATGATTCAACCACCTCCCAGTGCCTGACAAACCTTCACATGAATATTTTTTTCCTAATGTCCAGTCTAAACCTCCCCTGGTGGAGCTTGAGGCATTCCCTCTCATTCTATCATTAGTTACTTGTGAGAAGAGACCACTGCCTACCTCTCGACATCCTTCTTTTAGGAGGTTATTGTGGAGAGCAATAAGCCTCCTTTTTTGTAGACTAAACAGCCCCAGTTCCCTCAGCCACTCCTTACAGGACTTGTTCTCCAGGCCTTTGCCAGCTTACAAGCCCTTCTCTGTACTCACTCCAGTACCTCAATGTCTTTCCTTTAGGTTGACCAAGACTGAGCACAATACTCGAGGTGTGGCCTCAGCAATGCTGAGTACAGAGGGACAATCACCTTGCTGATACTGCTGGCCACACTATTTCTCATACAGGCCAGGATGCCATTGGACTTCTTGGATGCCTGGGCACACTGCTGGCTCATATTCATCCTCTTGTCAAGCAGTAGCCTCAGGTCCTTTTCTGCCACACAGCTCTCTAGCCATTCTTTACCAAGCTTGTAGTGTTGAATGGGATTGTTGTGGCCCAGGTGCAGGACCTGGCACTTGGCCTTGCTGAAGCTCACACAGTTCACCTCAGCCTATTAGTCCAGCCTATCCAGGTCCTTCTGTAAAGATTATCATAGAATCATAGAATGGTAAGGTTGGAAGGAGACCTCAAGGATCATCTAGTTCCAACCCCCTGACATAGGGAGGGACACCTCCCACTAGCACAGGTTACTCAAGGCCTCATCCAACCTGGCCTTGAACACCTCCAGGGAGGGAGCAGCCACAACCTCCCTGGGCAACCTGTTCCAGTGTCTCACCACCCTCACTGCAAAGAACTTCCTCCTAACATCCAGTCTAAATCTTCACTCTGCCAGTTTAAACCCATTGCCCCTCATCCTGTCATTGCAAGACCTTGTAAATAGTCCCTCCCCAGCCTTCCTGTAGGCCCCCTTCAGATATTGGAAGGCTACTATAAGGTCTCCTGGAAGCCTTCTCTTCTCCAGGCTGAAGAGCCCCAACTGTTGTAGCCTGTCCTCATAGGAGAGCTGCTCCAGCCCTCTGATCATCTTTGTGGCTCTCCTTTGGACCCGCTCCAACAGTTCCATGTCCTTCCTTCCCTACTCACATCTTTGTAGTCCTAATGAGATGCCTGCCCCCTCTTCAAAAGACCGTAAACTCCCCTTTTCTTCCTGAGTTCCAGCCAAAACTCTCTATTTAGGCAGGTCAGTCTTCGTCTCTGCTGACCTGTTTATCAGCACATGGGCACAGCCTGCGACTAGACCTTTAAGATTTTTGTTCTTGAAGTATGTCTAACCTTCCTGGACTCCTCTACCCTTGAGAACTGCCTTCCAAGGGACTTTGTCAGGCTCCTGAACAGATCAAAATCTGCCCTTTGCAAGTCCAAGGCAGCAGTTTTACTAACTCTTCACTTCCCCAAGCATTCAAAACACTGTCATTTTATGATCACTATGCCCAAGACAGCCTCCAAAATGTCACTTCCCCCCACAAGCCCTGCTCTGTTCACAAGAAGTCCAGAAGGGCACTTTCCCTAGTTGGTTCCTTCACCAGTTGCATCAGGATGTTATCCTCTACACACGCTAGGAACCTTCAGGACTCTGCTCTCTCTGCTGCATTGTATTCAGCAAACATTCAGATTTCTGGAGGCTTTATGTGAGACACTGGTAGGCAATAGTGCATTGCCTGCAGGATCACTAACCTGTCAATAAGGATTTGCTGTGCTAACTTAATTCTTCTAATTCACAATACTTGATGGAATATTTCTATACGTGCAGTTCTGTGAGAATCTCCTTCAACTGATTTTATAGCTCAGAGAAACCTGCCCTAATAAATTTGTTCAGTTTATTTAACTGTAATTTTAAATATTTAGTTTTCTAAGTAGCTTTGAAAGTTCTAAATATTCTTTGAAAATACACAGAAACAAATACATACAGAAATATGCTGGAAAACACTGAATCCACCTTACTCCAAAGAAACCTCAAACAACCCCCACGCTGCACATTCCACCCTCACACACCCTGCCTCGCCCCGCCCCAGGCAAAAAAAACCCAAAACAATGAAAGGTGGTAAAAATTAGAACCTCTTAAAAAGAACTCGCGTGTGTTAGCATAGTACTTGCTGCTACATTTAAANAGGTCCTTTTTCCTTAGGGCTGCTTTCCATTACTGGAAAAATTTTGCAGGATTTCCTCAAATCTTTGGGTTTAGTGTGTCTTAGTCTTTTGGGATTAGAATCACAGAATCACAGAATTGTTTTGGTTGGAAAAGACCTCTAAGATCATCAGGTCTAACTGTCAGCACCACCATGGACATTAATCCGTGTCACAAAGTAGCATCTCCAGGCCTAGTGATTCTACCCCCTTCCATTCCAATGCCTGATCACACTTCCAATAAAGAAAATTTTTCTAATATCCAATCTAAATCTTGCCTGACGCAATTGAGACATTTTCCTCTTGTTCTATCACTTGATACTAGGGAGAAGAGACCAACACCCACCTCACTACAACCTCCTTTCAGGTAATTGTAGAGAGCAATTAATGTCTCCCCTCAGCCTCCTTTTCTCCAGACTAAATAATCTCAGTTCCCTCAGCTGCTCTTCATAAGACTTGTTTTTCAGAGCCCTCACCAGTTTTGTTGCCCTCCTTTGGACACTACAACTCAATGTCCTTTACATGTTAGCTTCATTTGTGTGTAGGTGGAACTCAAAACCTGTTCTTTAGCACCTTTGTAGAAAGGAAAATATTAGGAACATAAACCCTGGTAATTCAGTAGAACTCAGCTAAAACTTAAGGACAGCAAAGGAACACTAATAGAATGCATTGCCAGGACCAAGAACATGCTTCAAAAGAAAAAATAACAAGTTGCTGAGTGGCAAACAGACTTCAAAAAGCCACTTGTCCATTCACTCTCCATTCAGGAGATGCCAAACATTCTTTAGTATATTTTTGAGTCTTCAGAGTGAAAGGGAAAGTATGTCTCATGCAGAGAGTGAGAGTAATATTCTTGCCATTTCCTCAATTTCCCCTCTCACTGTTCCCAGCTTAACTAGGCAGTTTCTTGACTAGTTTGTTCTCATTCATATCCTGATCTGTGGCAGGCATTGGAAAGATGACAGAACAAACTGTCCAATTTTTGAAAGCTGAAACAGAGAGATGAGGCAAAGAGCTACTCCTGTAGTATTACAGCCTAATTCTGTCTGCCCAGGTCTGCACATAAATACTGATGCTCCCCCTGAGGCAGCACAGCCTTAATGCTAAATGAAAGGTGTCTTAGTACTGCCTTTCAGCTATGTTACAGATTGTAGATCATCCTTATGGCTAATGGATGGATGCGAGGCTCTAGGACATTGGTAATATTTTCTGAAGACTGAAAACCTAAAACCAAAAATAACAATAATTTTTTAAGGTGACTGTTGGGTTAAAAATATCTTTTTTTTCTAGGCTCTGGACCCTACCAGTTCCTTTGATATCAAAGGATGCACATTTAAATGTTTCAGTTTTGATAGGGTCAGATGGATGAGAATCTACTGCATACGTTGCAGAAATCCTATGATATATACAAACTAGGCCATGGAATTAGTTATATATATATATAATACTCACAAAAAATAACAGTCAGTTAAAGAAATTATGTAGTTTACATAATTATTCGTTGACTCTTAGATATCGTTGACTCTGTGGGCTCTTCTCTGAAGGTCAAGATAAGATTATTTTGGGGACCTATCAACGTAATGTTACCTGTGCACCTCAATTATGACACTCCTATTTCTTATACATTTTAGATTTATTCTGTAGTAATTTTGAATTCTTGATCACTATTGTTACCCCAAGTGCTTGTCAGTATGGTTGGAAAAGAAACAAATCAGTCAAACGTAATTGCAAACAACTTTTTGTTCCATAAGAAGCACAACAGCCTGAGGATCTGATATAGCATTTGAGTTTCTTCCCTTCTTGAACCCTTTTTGTGGCTTATGTTCACATAAAAATTCAAATCTGATTGCCAGAGGAAATTAAGCTCAAGGTAAAGGATTGATTCTCTACAGGAAACACTTGATAACAAATGTCGACAGCTGGATTCTACATTAAAAGAGGCTGATGGGAAAGTTTCAGTCCCAGAAATCACCACTAATGTTCAGGATATGCTGATTATAATACATTCTAAGTAGCTACTCTGAACCTCAGACTTCTTCTGTGGCTCAAGTAATTGAAAGGATTTTTTTTCTGAAATAAACTGTTTCGTAAATGCTGAAAACCTAAGAACAAATTCAACAGAACAATTTGGGTTGAGCTCTGGAGGCTAGGCTTGGTAATTTAATATTCCTGACAACTGCAGTCTTGGTTCAGCCCAGAAGTTAGTGTTAATCAGAGATTGTATTTCCAAATGAAACATGGATGAAAAAATTGAGAGGAGAGAGGGGGAGGGGAGAGGTTGCAGTCTTCCAGGGTAAGGAAGGTGTGAACCTTTTGCATTATTTCATGTGAATGTACAGCCATTCTCACTGAGAATTGTCTTAAAGTATCTTCACATACATAGACATTACAGCACCTGTGGTGTTATTCATTTCTGGTGACAGGCTAAGTGTCTATATCACCTTCGATTCCACTATACAGCGACATTCCAGACCAAGACCTATTTTTAAAGGAGACACAAAGCCTAATGCCACCATTTCTTTGTCCATATTACGAGAAAATTAATTTGTCATGGGATTGTCAGAGCTGGAACCACTGCTTGCAGAGAGATGAAGGAACTTTGGTGTGTGGGTGCCTTTAGACAAGCAAAGCAAATGAGAAATGATGCTGTTAAAAATAAGAAAAGTCACTTTCACACAGATTATTTTCCTGGGTTGCTGAAATAGTATTGTGTGGAAGGCAGCAGCTAAGTGATTCCTGAGGCATTTGTGCTCTTTGTTTCCAAGGTGTCTTTTCTAGTAGACAAAGAAAGAACACCACCGGGTGATAGATACTGCATTCCTTGTTGCCTTTTCTTACACACAAAAGTCCTACCAATCTATAGTTGTGTGCTATCTCCACAGGCCTGGTGTCATTATAACCTTGTATAGTTAATAATCCAATTATTTGAATCTCAGTTATATCCATTCCTCCCTTTTTAATACAAATAATTAATTGAAAAGTAGTAACAGGTTTTTTGTAGTGCAGACAACAGATATGTAAACTATACAACACCATACAAAACCAGCTTTGTTACGAATCACAGAAAAGGATAGTAGGATCTTTTCAGCCATTCATAATCTTGGTTATATTACATTAGACTGCTGATTAAATCTGAATGGTACCTATAGGTGTCCTATTTTGAACAATACCACTGTTACTCTTCTAGTGAATTCCAGAAAAATTAAAGATAGAAATGTTGTCCCTTGGCAGGGGCAATATATAGTTAAACAAAATAATTTTTGGCTGACTTATGTTTGATTGAGCACTTTTATTTTTAAAGTATATGGATGGAAGTAGAATCTGAGTGTGATGAGAACAGAGACTGTTTCTATTTTGTAGGCCTTGCAAGTGTCTCAAAAAATAATTTATGATGAGTTTTTAGGTATGTCTTCCTATGCCTAAAACTTGATGTGAAATGGCTTGGTCAGGACTAAAACACTAAGTCTTGCAAAGAATTATGAATAGCATATCCTATAATCTTCCTACATTCAAAATACTTACTATCTGGTCAAATATTTGGTATACAACAAATTAGTTTTGATATCCTAAATTGAATAAAAGCTATGGTGAATATGTTTGATTCTGAAAAATACATAACTGTGTATTTGTAATGTTTTTCTTACATTCAAAGTCAACTAAGAAGAAAAAGGAGATGCTGTAAAGATGTATTGTCACTTCTCTCTCTGAAATATAATGTGACTTTTAGTTACCTGACATATTTAGATTGCAGCTATTACTACTGAACAGAAAAGAAGTTTGGAAAAATGCAGAAAGCAGATATTTCTGCCCCAGATTGGTGCTTGCCTAAAAAAATGTAATAATATGTTTAAATGTTAACTACCTCCCTGCCCCATCCTTCACACAAGTCGAAGATGATGTATTCACTCAGACAAAGAACACTCTGACAATCCCAGTGAAGAGTTGGCAAACAATACTCACCCTGAACACCTTTCATCATGAAAATCAGATCATTGTTCTTAGCCAGAGGCATTTGGAGAAGGGCAATGGAGTTGGTCAGAAAGTAGATATTAGAGAGATGCTCTTATTTCTGTTACATTTTTATGCTGCCTTTGTCTCTTGACAAATTTCTTGCAGGCATTGGAATCTGACATATCAGCACTTTATTGCCATTCTTTATATCAAAGGATGTTTCAGTTTATCTGTGAAGTCAGCCTAATTATCATCAGTGTATTAACTAAGGCTTCCAGTATAAATATTTGACCTCTCCTAGTATATCAGTTTTTCTCCTTGCATCCCATAAACGCATTTCTTTCAAAGTTTATGCTTGTGACAGCATCTATGAGCTGCTGTGCTGTCCTTCTTCTGCATGTTCTACAGCTGAGATACTGTGGATTAGAAAGTGTAAATTTGTGTAGAAATATAAATAAAACCTGCTGTGTGGAATTGGTGACATCCCATTCATTCTTGCTGACTATTCTGATTCCATTCTGAATGTGTAGGTCTGAGATCAGGTTTTGAGATTTTTTTGCTTGTCTGAAATACAGGTACCTATAGGAGTGCTTTTAAAATTTAGTTATTGTTTTTTACTTCAAAGCAAATTATACTGCAAAGATTTGAATTACGGTTAATAATTTTCATCCTGTAATCTTAACAGCTATTTAGATCTCAGAGTCACTGCTTACAAAAATCAAAACATGCAGAGTAGCATTCACTAAATAATCGTTACTAGGTGATGCTCACAATGCTCAATACCTGATCTGACTTTCTTGGTAATATCTGTTGAGCTACACAGGGATATTAGGAAGTTGGGATTGCATATTGCTATTTTGAGGAAGATGTCTTCTGGTAACCAGAACTAGTCAGGATACTGTTGGCTCACAGAAGAAAGTGGAGCTATTTTAAATATATAATGCATTCATGAGTCTATCACAAAATCATTAAAAATTTGATTACTGTAATCTCTAAGAATTTTTCATTGACTGTACAACTTTTCTCATATTGATTAGCCAGTGTAATTAAAACAACTTTTCTAATGCTTCTTACTTGCTTTAAAAGCAGTAACCATTCTGCATGCAAACTGTTATGTTATATATCTGGTTGGTTGTTTTTGGTTTTGGCTTTGGTTTTGGTTTTGGTTTTTCACCACAGAGATATGCCTATGACCTACATGTTCACTTCTTGCAAGGAGTGAAGGCTTGTAGGAGTCTTAAAGTGTCTTTGCTCAGAGTAGAACCCAGACTTTCCCAGAACATCCCAAAGAAATATTTGATTCCACAGCATTTTTGAAGTGGATTTATTTCAATTTGTCCACAGACCCACTGAATATCTACTTATTTTTTCAGTTAGAAAAGGAAATGAAGCGTTGTTATTAGAGTGTGCCACAATGATGCTAAAGTCTTCTCTCATTCAGGAGAATAATTAAGATGATACAGATGAAAGGAGATTTAAGAGTGTTGATAATCTGAAAAATTAAAACCATACCTTCAGTGGCTATAAGACATTAATAAATGGCTTTTCCTATCAGTCCGAAACAAGCACACATGCGTGGGTAATTCAAGGAAATTACCAGGAGTCCCTCACCTTCTTTTCTGGCTTATTAAGAAAAGAGAATAAGAGCTGCAAAGGCTGAGCTTCCTTAGAATATTTTACCTATTGTTGTGGGGCACTCCAAATCCCTTCTTCCCCTGCCTCCATCTCTGGATAGTTGAATGGAGGAAGAAGAAGGCATGAAACTGCTTTCCCACACCCCTTGTGGGCTTGAAGGGGGGAACGGCACATGTGTACTGATAAGTGGGAAGGCCTGCACTGGAATTGGCTGCTGGCTGGTTGGATTCTTCGCCCCTAATATATATATGGCAACAGACACATTGTCTAGAAGGATTATAAACAGGGCGAGGAAAAATGTGCATGTGGTTCCCACTTTCACACTGTTTTGTGCAGTTTCACTCTAGTCCTGCTCTTGCACAGTTCGTTCCACTCCCTCACAAGTCTGCAATTTGGCAAGTCCTTAGGTCCATTTGAAAGAGAGCTGCCAGCAGCACCCAGACCTGGCTTCTCTTGGACCACTGTATCCTGACTTCCTGCTCGCTACCCCGAGATGGGGAACATGGCAGCAGTTTGGCTTTTTCCCCTGTGCTGCTAAGGCAGTGCTGCTCCACAATCTTTGCCTCGTAGAAGCTGTGTCCAGGACACTCTGGCCTTTGGTGGGTTTTTATTCACATCGGACTTAATACTGCATGGATCCATGATTGGATATAGCTTGCAGTTTCGGAGGCTGCTGCAGAGAAATTCAGCAGGGATCATCTCTAAAGTCCTACTTCACCTCCGTGAGTAAAATCTGCTGTTCCCTAGGTTCTCTGCTCAGCCTGATTTATAAGTGGGGTAAAGCTGTCTTGTAGCTTAGTCTTTTCCATTTTCTGACTTTCCTAAATTACTGAATTTGCCCATAAGCATCCTTGTGAAGATTTCTTGACTGAATTAGAACCTGTAAATGAAAATTTAACTAGTTCTGTATGTAGTTTTGGGGAGGAGCTCTTTTGGAAAATAAAAATAATTCTGTTTTTATAATTCTTGCCTCAGCCGATTAATCCCCAACAAACCACCTATTTACACAGCAATAAATGAGAAGCAGAGATACAAACTTGTATTTTTGTGTGTATATATTGTCTATCAGCTGAGGCACAGGCTGTCTTGGTTCTTGGTTGCAAAGAAGTGTTTTTTGGCAGTCCAGTAAACTGAACTGAGGAACATGTATTGAAAGGGTTAAGTTTTTTCTGGGCCTCAGACTCTGGCTTTCCATGGATTGTTTCAGTAGGACTTTGATCTTTTGCTTACAATGGTATTTGGCCATATAGAAGACAGTTCACCTATCAGCAGCCAGGGGTATGTAAAATTCCTGCTTTGTCTGAAAAAAATTAATTTAGGAAGAGATTTTTTTTGGTAAAATATCAATGATGATTATTTTTTTATAAATTTGAGCATTTTGTTCTCGACTTTCTTAAAAAGTAGCTGACACTGACTGAGTATCTTTGAACTTTTTCTTCTGCCTTGCACTTTTTATGATGATGTGTGACACAGAAGCGATAATAGGAATAAGGAATATGACAGAGTATGCAAAAGGAATGCCTGCTTCCTTCTCTGAATAACTATCTATCAGATACGCTACCAGAAAAGAAAACATTTGTAGTGTTAAATAGAATGTTCACAATTTCATGGGACCTATGCCTTCAGGCAAGAAATTGATCTAGAGGTATTCACTGCAGTAGAAGGTGACCGTAAAACTTCACACTTTCAGAACTAGGAGAAGCACTAAATTTTGTCTCTGCTTTTTCGGTAATTTCTTGGAGTCCCTAGTAATTGCTAAATAGACATAGTTAACACACAAAAATGCATTCATCAGAAACTTTTGTACCAAATCATAGAATCATAGAATGGTAAGGTTGGAAGGGACCTCAAGGATCATCTAGTTCCAACCCTCTGCCATAGGCAGGGACACCTCCCACTAGTACAGGTCACTCAAGGCCTCGTCCAACCTGGCCTTGAACATCTCCAGGGAGAGAGCAGCGACAACCTCCCTGGGCAACCTGTTCTAGTGTCTCACCACCCCCACTGTAAAGAACTTCCTCCTAACATCCAGTCTAAATCTCCCCTCTTCCAGTTTAAACCCATTGCCCCTTGTCCTGTCATTGCAAGACCTTGTAAATAATCCCTCCCCAGCCTTCCTGTAGCTCCCCTTCAGATACTGGAAGGCTACTATAAGGTCCCCTTGAAGCCTTCTCTTCTCCAGGCTGAAGAGCCCCAACTCTTGTAGCCTCTCCTCACAGGAGAGCTGCTCCAGCCCTCTGATCATCTTTGTGGCCCTCCTCTGGACCCTCTCCAACACTTCCATGTCCTTCCTGTACTGGGGGCTCCAGAACTGCACACAGTACTCCAGATGGGTTGTCAGTGCAGAATTATTTACTGAAATATTTCATAAGTGGTCAAATAGTTATGCAGACTGCATGCATTTTTGCCTGTCTCTTTTACGTTATTCTCTAAGGGGGTTTTGTTATAGGGTTAGATTTCTGTAAAGTGTTTTCTCATATAGCATAATGCATGTTAGGCATATGGCATTTTGATGTCAGCCCAAAAAAGTAACAACTACTCACGCGAGTGTGAAAATCTGTGGCAAAATTAGAGAGTTAATCTTAAACTGACTGGTTCCAGGGTCTCTACACCTGTTTGGAGGTTAACCTTGGAACATATATGATTTAGATCCCTCCTCAGGCAATCATACACTGGGTGAAAGACTAAATGAAATAGTAGCTAAATGTATGTTTTGAAGTAAGAAGTTCCTAAACTCTTTCCCCATATATTTTACTCTCAGCAGTTTCATAACTGGAGTCTGTTGAGAAACAACTTGTGCTGATGGGTTATCTTTCTTCCTAACTTCCTACATATAAACCCTGGCATATAAGGGTTGTGCTTGCATCACAAGAAGTATCTTGGAAATCTGGTAGATGCTACAAATAAATACTTATGGCTTGTTTTTATCCATGTGTAAAAGTATGCCACAAATATTTTTTTGCAGCTGGAAAGCTAATTGAGCTCATGACTTGTAACAGCCTTCAAACAATTGCAATGTGTATTACTCTGGAAAAAAAAATCAAATAGAAGATGTGGAAATCCAGTCTACTCTATGCTGAAACCCTCACGTACTTTTTCAGGTTCCAGTCTCTCCATGTATTTCTCAACTCCCATTACAGCATTGATGTCTCAGGCCTACAGACAAGGACTACTGTGTTGATCTTATAGAACTATGCATTGTGTGGGTTGATATCTTTTGGTTTTGCAAGGGCGAACATTTTAAAAGTAGGTTAGTTTTACTGTACTGCTGGTCTCAACAGATCCGTTATAAATATTTTTTTTATTCTTTCATCTTGAACATTCCTTTTGAGCAAACAACATATAATCTTGAAGGATATTTTTTTTCCGTAATTTTGATGATCCCTCTGTTCTGTTTGCATTTAATAATAAGATTTCCTATTCTTTAATTGAAGTGTACTGAATCAGGAAAACTTTCAATTAATAATTTTGGAAAGTGGCAATATTTTATTTTGTTATTATGTAATTAGTAGAGGAATTTTCTTTAAGCAGTTTTTGGGCTGATCAACAAGAGTATTAAGAAGTAATTCTCCTAAAATTGCAGATAAAATACTTTGGGAATATACCACAGAACTCAATTTTTTCTTTTTCTTTTTATTCCATACATCCTAGAGTATGGATTAAGAAATATATCACTTTTTTTTCCCCCTTCCATCTTCATTAAGCAGCTCTCATGACAAGAAACATAGCCTTTGTGCAGTATTACCAGAAACAATTAGAATCATCAAACACTAGGCGAAAAAAAAAAGAAAAGGAAATCTGAAACTATTTCAGGTTAGCGTTTACCTCCTTTATTACTTTGTTTTTGTTTGTGACCCAAAGAAACTTTTATTATAGTGGGTATGTACTTCTCTTCCAAAATTATTTTTCTTTTATATGTTTCCTTGGCCATAGTTTATCTGTTCTGGAATAATGAGTTGGCAATATTCTCTTAGCTATGTTCAGAAAGCGTACTGGAGCAAAGAGGTATTTTCAAGACTTCTCCTGCACTGAAATAAATACTTCTTATGATTTAAATCAAATGAAAGTAAAATAAAATTAAAAGGCAAAGAAAATCTAATCTCCAAAACCCATTAGCAAATAATACAAAGATTAATGGATATATTTTTAAAGGTTGAAAATAAATTAAAATTGCAGATTGTGTAAGGTATTAACGTTCTCCAGATGAATGTGTAGTTCCATTAACTTACTCCTGTCTGCTGAAATGTTTCAAGCTGAGCTGATATTTAAATGCTGTGCATGTAACTGGGTCTTTACTGAGAAAGAAAACATAGAAAGTTTAAAATCTTCTCTAAGGCTGACTTTAAGCATATTTTATTGCTTGGGATTACTTCCTGATACTATGAAATAGGACAGAAAGATTGTTTAGCTATTAAAAATGCTCTAGGTAAATATGTGCAGGTGACTGCTTCAAAAATATTGTGAACAATTACTTGGTCTTAAAAATAGGTTTACCTTGAAACTATACTTTTACCCCTTAGTTCTCTTAAATTGCTACTATCACATTTCAGACAATGAGTTCTTATAGGGGAATTTGAATATTTTACTTTTGTTGAATTTATTGCATATGTCAGTGCTTCCGTGAGAAGCAGGATTGACTAAGCTAGGAGGAAGGTTATGTTAATTCTTATATCCCAGTTACTAGAATCCACCTTAGAGGTATTACTGCTTAGCACTGTATTTGTCTCATGTAGAAATATATAACATACCTATATGATCACTAATGAGGAAAAAAAAACCCAACACAACAGTAATTGGCAGCTGTTTCAAACCCAAAGAACTCAATACTGCAAGGCTCAAGGCAGTGACAAAGTAAGAGTTTTTTCTGGACTGATTTTAGTGCAGCATTGTAGTAAATCTCAGTGTAAGGCTGTTGTGCTGGGTTGAGGCTAATTGGAATGTTTTAATGGAGAAAATTATAGGCTGTGAAAAGAAAACAATGGTGATGTCTACTTCACTCATAAGCTTGCTGAGATATATAAGACTAAGAACATAAACACAGATAAAACACTCGGGTTCACAGTCTCAGGCTCTCGAGCTTCTTGTCTTCTCCTCTCTGCCGAGTAACCTAACTAACCACTCTACTTCTAACCCCCCCGGCCGATCCTCCAGACTCACCTTGTGCATAAGCCAAATCCTGGGGGTAAGTTAGAGGGGTGGGGAGAAGGTGGAAGGGTGGTTGGGAGCCCCTCCTGGGGTCTCTGATTTCTGGGAGGGGTGTTGTGTTTCTGTATTACCTTTAACTTGTATATTTCTGTAAATATTCCTGTATATTGTGTATAGATCTGCTTGTATATTATGCTAAGCTGTAAACAGAGCTTCATTCC
The DNA here is from genome assembly GCA_013399055.1 of Ramphastos sulfuratus. Lineage (NCBI taxonomy): Eukaryota > Metazoa > Chordata > Aves > Piciformes > Ramphastidae > Ramphastos > Ramphastos sulfuratus. Next base: position 105,777 of record WBNM01028911.1, on the reverse strand, counting down.
TTAACTCCCAGCTGGCTGAGTCTAGTCTGGGTGATGTTACAAAGTGTGGGGAGGCGGGGAACTCCCAAACCATCACAGACTGTATAGAGGGTAAAGTGATTTTGTATTAAACAAAACTAATTTCATTCAGCCACACTCATTCTCATGTATCAATGTACAAATAAGCACTGAAATATGTGGCCAGGTCCTCTAATAAGCAACTGGAGGGTAACACTAGGAAATGCTACCTTACAAGTGTTTTTTGAGGCTTTTGGATCATTCTTAATGTTAGATTTTGGATGTGACTTCAGCATCATAAACAAGCTAACAGTAAGTGTAATTGTAATTGCTACTGATTTATTCAGTTTCTCTGTCTTTTTGACTTCCTGCAGTTTATTCTTTTAGAAAGTCCTTTATAGGAGTTATTTATTATTTTTTGTCACAATCAGGGTATCTGCGTTCTTAATATCTTGATGCCATCGACACCTGCCATTCTCTCTTCCCTTTTTGTCATCATTTCTTCTGATGCTTTTATACCCCTGCTTCCCAATTTACACTTCATTTATACAAGTCTTAATGTTTTCTTTACAACCTCCACAGTTTGATACTGGAAAACAGGTCTCATCTGAACAAAGAAATGGCAGACTGTAATCTGCAGCTCCTATTGTGAAGCACGTCTTCAGTCTGCTTGTATTTACCTATGAATAGAGTGATTTGGACATTTAAAACCATCTCTTATAACAAAACCTTATCAAAGCACAGCATGGTTGGTATGGCTTTCCCTGGGGTGCAATGGAAAAAACAACAAAGTACACAGTTGTGTAAAACATGTTATGCTAATGAAAGCAGTCTAAGAGGCTATATAGAGTGGTATGGACTAAAGCAGCTTATTTCCAGCACAGTATAGTATGTAATTGCAAATGTAACTTGTATCCCAAAAGAGCTCGAATTTTCCTTCAGTGTTATGGTAAAATTGTATTGTATAGTTTTCCAACATCAGGAAAGCAAGACCAGACTACTAATTTTGAGCTAAAATTAGTTGGTAAAATGGTAACATCTGTTACAAAAAAAAAAAAAATTACACAAGTATGTATCTTCTTTTCTAGGGAAATCACTGAACAAAATACACAGAGTGATATTTTTGCAAGAGATTCCTTGTAAACCTTTCCTAATGATTGTCCTCCTTCTCTATTGGCAGTGGTGATTTATCTGTTGTCTTAAATGTCAGTTAGCCTAAGATAAAGGGAGGACGTGAGTGGCAGGTACGTAATCTTCTCTTTATCTCTCCTTCAATGTTTCAGGAGTTTTACTTTAAATGTGGAGCACACCCAACCACTGACAGTGAAACATCTGTGGCTCTGAACCTCATTACAACAAACAGTCGCTGTATCACATGTATAACATGCACAGATGTTAGGTAAGTACAACGAAAAGTGTCAGAGATGCACAGTCTCAGTGCTTCGGAGTACTTATCACTTTCAAAGGGCTTTTTTCCTTCTGCTGGTTTTCCATTTCAAACATTCTTTTTTTTCTTGTTATCGTGGTGGAAAATGGGCCGCATTTTCAGGTGTGTTCTTTGTTTTGCTGCTAGGATTACAATACATATTTTTGTACCTTGAGTTGCAGGTGGGAATCTGACTGCTTCAGTTCTAACTACAACCTCAGATGCTCAAGATGGTGGCACAAGTGTCTAGAGGTTTGCTGCTAATCTCTATTTAAGAGCTAATGAAACCTTGATTTTGAGGGAGACACACTGTTCCTGCAGAAAGGAACTTTTTGGTGTTTGTTTTATAAATCAAAGTAAAATTTCTTATGATGCATCTGTTCCATGTTCTTGTGCATTGCAGTTTTAAATACTGTAATCCATCTTACTGCATGGTGCTTGGGCACATGCATTTGAGAATACCATTCCTTGCAGATGCATAGATTAAAAACCAATTGCCCAAGAAAGATAACTACCATTGTTGTGAAGAATTTCCTGAAACACATTTATCTACTGATTAGGAGATGTTTTGAGGTGGAACCTCCAAACTAATAACACCAGGTTATACACTTTTCAGTATTGCTATTGATTGGTCTGCATTTTGCAATAGAAGAAAGGATATAGAAAAGTCTTGCATGTTAGCAGGGAGTGTGAATGAAACTGTTAACAAGTTATCTTTTTGGGGAGGAAAAACTGGATTCTGGGAAGTAATTGTTGGAAGGTGGTTGTTCTGATTCTATCTCAGACCTAGTATAATTACATTATGTTGTGCTTGCATGCTACTGCACTGATCACAGCTCAATGGCTGCTGACAGTGTTTGGCTCAAGAAAATTAGTCTTAGATAAAGATGAAAAATAATTGTGCGTTGAAGAGAAGATGGTGTCCATCATTTTCCATATATACAGCATTTACAGCATTGTAGTGTGTCTGTTTCAGAGACTACCTTGCAGGGAGTATGTGATGAAATTAGCTTGCCCCCAGCAGTTAGGTATGCAACAGTAATTTGGGATAATACGAAGTTTCCATTCTTTTCCCAATACTGAGAGGGAAGAATATCAGCCATAAATATGCTTACTTAGGCTTGAGAGCTGGTCATAATTACGTCTGTGAAATTTGAAATGCGAATGTTGAAATTTTCCTGAACTGATGTATTCAACACAGACCTGTTCACACATATTCATGAAGTTTGGGGTTTTTTTTTGCCTCTGTCTTGTGGAAAAATCCCAAAGAAAGGAAAGATGTAAGACTTAATTTTCCAGATTTAACTGAACTGTTCTCAGAAGTAACTATTGGCTTCCAATGCTTTATTAGTAAAATTGAGTGTAATTATTTATTGACAAAACCATATCAATTCTCATTAATTTCAATTGAGCCATAAAATAACTATGGGAGATGTGAGTTTCCGTAGAGTTCTAGCTCAACAGATGTCGTGGTAGGCCTAAACAGGCCAAATTAGGCTTGTATATGTCCTGGCTTGCCCAGGCATGTTTTTCTGCTCTCCCTCCTTCTGTTTTGGGGAGAGCAACCGCGGGAAAAGGGACAACGAACCTGGCGCCACTAAGTCTGGGGTCTGGGGTCAGCCCAGCAACTGCGGTAAACAAGGTGCACATGGTTGCCTTATGCAAGGCCCGTGATCAGCCCAAAAAAGGGTAAAGCAAGCCTATGGCTTCACCCAATATGGCCAAATCTTGGCTAACTGCCATTTGATTGGCTATCTCGTGTCCAAAGGCCCATTGATCTTCTAACTGTATTGGATAAATGAGAAGGGAACACAGGGTGTGCGCCTTTTGCCATTACAAGGTGTGTCTGCTTGCATCCATGCCTGCTGCCTCCATGTATTCGGCCTGCACAGCCAGCATGATACCGTGCCGGGACTGCATACCACAAGATGTCCTGCCTGCACATGAAAGCCTGCTGCCAAAGGGAACCAGGACCAGGTCAGAGATCATCTCTCTCCTTTTTCCAGTGCTCAGAAGCCTGGAGAAACTCTAAAGCCTGAAGACGGCTACTGACAGCAACCCCGCCATGAGCCTTGGGTACTATCAGACAATACCTTTTTGGGTAAATACCAAAGCCTCTTGTAACTATTAATTGCCTTCTGCCATAAGCAGAAAGTTGCTCCTTGTGTCCATCTAGTGAGCAAGCGGCGTAACTGGCCGCAAGTGGCATACTGGCCGCAGAACCTTCTCTTCCAGTTTTAAATCGAGTTCAGTTAATGTATATATTTAATAGTTATTTCCAGATCCTGTTATAACCTGTATATAGTTTCCATAACATTGCAAAGAGCCTGTTATTATTATTATTAAATGGTGGTCGGGGTGGTGCAAGTTCTGATTATTTAATATTAATAAACTATATATTAATATTTTTAAACTATCGTCTCGCAGTAGCCAATTACCCCTTCTGCAACAGCAGACAATCTGGAAATATTTATTTATGAATACTCTTATTTGGTTTATACATTTAACAGGTAAGAAAGACACATCTTCCTGTTGGCCCCATGCTGTTCCATTTGGTTTAGTGTATAGGACCCCGTCTGAGATGCCATTAAGTTATCATAAAGAACAACAGTAGGGTTTGTGTACTTGAGCATCTGACAAGGCACTAGCAATTCCTAGTTGTCTATGATGAGGACAGCAGGTATTTTGAAGTTACCCATGTGCATAACAAGTCTTTCAGTCTTCTCTTTATTTTATATAGCAGATCAACTGTTCATAAATAGGTATGCCTTCTGTTATGGAGCATACAGATACTTTTTAAAGAATTANTAGCCTCAAACCAGCACAAAGTTCGTTCTAGTTTTCTAAATGGCTGACAGAGTTTATTTAATGAAGGAAGATCTCTGGAGCCTGTGATATGAGAAGAAAATTACGTGGCATTATATTATAACAGCCTACAGAGGAATTCAAACTCCAAAAGGTCAGGGAAAAACTCTTCTGACCCGATATGTTTTGTAGGCCATGGAATGAATTGTTTGGCAGGAGGCATTGAAATCTCTTATCCCAAGTGGAGTACTCCAGCAGCCTTCTTGCAGGTTTAAAGGTTGTAAACACACTAATATGTTTATATAGAATTTGATTTGCCATACTTCCTAGAACTATACATGCAGATTTCCTTTCTCATTCATCAAGTGATGCAGTAAAACGATGGAGAGGATATTCTTTTTTCTGCCTTATTGTATTACTTCATAAGATTTTGTGGGTGACCTCTGTTCTCCTGCATACCTTCTAATCTCCTCCCACCCATGAGCAGTTCTTTTGTAGTGCACAAGATGAAATCACAGCAGGAAGTAGGCAATATTAGTTCCTTCTCTCTTTCATGGTTAACTAACATGAAACCGCTATACCTCGACTCTGCCTGACTGCAGCTAGCACTGTTCCTTACACGAAAATGTATACCAAAGATAACTGTGAAGCTATATGGTTTGGTCAAAAGAGAGATATTGCAAGGGGCACTTGAACTCTACTGATTCATATGGTGTGTCTTCTGGAAAGAGCTGATTTTGGCTGCATCCCCTGTGGTATATTTACAGAGCTGATTCGTAGTACAAGTTAAAGGCCAAATACATGTCTGTCAAATTGGTACCTCGATATTTTGTAGCAAGGGTACAGACTAAACTTAAAAGTGGCTAGCTCTCCTGTCACTGGGCAAAAGGAATTATTTAGCTCGCTGCAGTGTAGATCCTAGTATGAGTCTGTACTGCTGAATGAAAGAGGGCCAACAGTTGATCCCAAGCCAAATTGCAATGACTGGCAGATATCCTACACAGTACTGTAATAGATTGTCTGGCTCTGACACAGGTAGCTTGGGATAGTCTTGAATGAAACCTGAAGGCTCATTGCTGAAACTAGATCTGCAATGAATGGATACTTTATCCTAGTGGTAAAATGGCATGGAAAAGAGTAATTTATGTCCCTAGCTAGTATTCCCTCTGCAGGGCTTGGAAAGCAGTAGGACACCAAACACCGTGAAGTATAGCGAAAGGATAAAACTGCTGAACAGCTGACCTTTGTGGAATAAATACCACTAAACTCCAAGACATGTGTCCATTCAAGGACTCTTAACTATTTATGCACTGCAGAAAAACTTTTCTGTTTCTTACAACTTACTGTCTTTTTGTTAAGCTTTCCTCTTTATTATAAAAAAAGAAACAAACAAAACCCCCAATGAACCAACACACAAAACCCCTTAAACTAATATACAACACCCCCC